>JANHGL010002682.1:0-55071 GCA_024611195.1 Ceyx melanurus | reverse complement strand
TATCTCAACATCCTTCCTGTAATGAGGGGACCAAAACTGGACACAGTACTCAAGGTGAGGCCTCACCAGTGCCGAGTGCAGGGGTACAATCACCTCCCTGCTCCTGCTGGCCACACTGTTCTTGATGCATGCCCGGATGCTGTTGGCCTTTTTGGCTGCTTGGGCACACTGCTGCCTCATATCCAGTCGGCTGTCTACCATCACCCTCAAGGCCTTCTCTGAAGTGCAGCTTTCCAGTCACTTCTCCCCAAGTCTGTAACACTTCAGGGGGTTGTTATGACACTGCAGGGGGTTGTTATGATACCAAGTTCCACATTTAGAGATGTAGGTAGACAATCCTGTGGAAAATGAGTATTTGTTAAGTATAAGCAAATGAAAAAAGCAGGCCTCTGAGTACCATTAAGACATTCAAAAAAGTTCCATGTTAATTCCTCTCAAGGATAGATAAGTTGCCACACTAAAAGATGGTTTCTAAGCTTGATACTTTATTGCAGAGAGAGAATGGGAGCAGATCTATCCAGTAACTAGTTAATTTTTGTTTTCTTACTCTTCATTACAATGCATTTACAACAATGCATTTACAACAAGTCATTTAAACTATGTTCACTCTGAAAAATTAAGCCCTGGTACTGCATTTTAATCTTAAAAACATATTTTGTTGCCAGATGTTTGAAGGGCACAGGAAATAAACACCTTAAAGGAGCTGTGTGTGCCTGGCCTACTTTAGAGCTCCAAGATTTTCTTTTGTGTACCATAACCCTGTAAGACTAAGATTCCCAGAAATAATTGCCCAGTACCTGAGTATTTTTATAAGCTTTTGGTTACTTCTCTGCACCTGGCAGCTCCTGTTTATTGCACATAAGAAACAAACAAAGTAGTGTTAAACAACATTATTTTTTAAGACAAATTACCTTTCTGAGCCTCCAAAGAAGTAATCTTACTCAGACACAGGAAGATCTATTGTCCTCTCATCCCTAGGCATAATATCCATTAAAGCCGATCAAGGACAGAATACACTTTCCAGTATTTAGATATTTAAAACTATCTCAAATCAGATCTGGGAAGAATATTAAGAATAATTAAAAGAGAGAGCAAAATACATATATTTTATTGAGCAAAAGAGCAATGTATTACATACATGTTGCCAGCACAACTCTATTTTACTGACTGCCTTGTATTATTTCTTGCCTGGTAATACCGAGGTAAGTGACCACAAAAAGAAAAAATAAATTAAAATCAGGTGTAAGATGAGAGTCCACTTCAGAAGAACAACAGTGAATCTTATAATGAAATAAAGAAACAATGGAAAGTAAGAGGTATAAAGATGTAATGAGCAACACCCCATTCCCCTGATAGATAACCCTCATTTAAATCCCACTAACCTGTTTCTGCCTCAGAATCTTTAACTATGTCAACAGAAAAATTTTAACTTCAGTGTTACAGCAAACATGAGCATCATGATAAAATAGATATTCTTCTCATTCCATCACAGAAGCCACAGATGTTACTTGGTGTTTCTGTATGAAACAGCTTGACAATCAACACTGTACAGAAATAATTGGAACAGGTGGGGACTTCAACAACATATGACCATCAATTTGTATCACAGCATCTCAAAATAAAATACTGGCTAAACTTAGAAAATTTTCTTTGGAAAATAAAATAATGTTATCTTCTGCTTTTCCCTCTCTTGAATGTCCTCCTGAAACAACTAACAATATATATTTAACATTTAGATATATCCTGTATACCCTAAATAATCTCTATTCACTATTTCTTTTAAGAGGTGAAGAAAGACCATTCAGTACTTTTAGTCTGACAGTTATTCTTAACACCCTTGAGCAACTGCCCTCCCTATGCTCTGTTTGTTTTGGAGCAGAGCCAGATAAAACACTCAAAGCTTAAGTTTTTTTTTGTTGGGTTTTTTTTGTGTTTCTTTTTTGTTTATTTTGGGGGGATTTTCAAATATTTTAATATTCTTTTCCAGTGTTATAAAGAAAAAGGCACATTGGGAAGTGTCATTTTAAAACTATAGGTTCATTGTTCACAGAGGGATTGGAAAGTGTTTGGAAATAAAATAAAGATTTTTTTACCAAGACACATAAACATTTTTTGTTACAACTTCATATTTGACATATAGAGCATTTATTGTATATAATATCTGTGTTTAAACTCCTTTATCCCTTCCTTCTGCTACAGTGTTTGAGAAAGGGTAACAAAGCCCAGTGTGTTCCAACTTTCAACCATCTTCCTTTGCATTCATAAATATTTCATGTTGTACCTTTTGGATCTGAATATAGTATCCAGAATTAAAATGATGTCCCATCCTGCTGATACTTCTGTCCTATGGCTCAACCAGATAAAATATAATCTGTGAAGGACACACTTGACTCTTTAACCAAGCAAGCAGTAAGTAGATCAGTATAAGCTCCAAAGAAGGTAAAGGCCTAAGCCATTCCTGGCCCAAGAACTTCGGTCTTCCACCACTTCAAATGAGTCTGAAATAAGTTGTCTGTTGTATCATTAGCCACAACACAATATAGTTACTGATACATAGGAACATGTATAGCAATACCTGTACCTAAAATAAAGTTCAATTTTGCCCTTATTAAAGGATGCTTAGTATATATGTTTTTGTTTAGCTTACTTACTAGGCTACAAGCAGGTTAAATATTATGATTGCAAGAAGTATGGCAAAATCTTTCTTATGTCGATCAGAGTCATTCCCATTTTACTTCCAAAAGGAAGCAGCATAGCAGCAGGGATTAGTAATTTTTTAGCTAGTATTTATGCTTGAATAGCTGACTGTCACTTTACCACTCAATAGCAAGTAAACAGAAAAATAAATAAAATTTTAATGTCAGTAGTAATTCCTTCTGTCCAGTCTCTCTCCCACTAAACTGTTAGGATGTACATGTGTACTTGCTAGTACACTGTGAAATGAAAAGGACTTGTGATAACTTACCTGCCCAGGACCATTGCACTAATCTAATACTGCAGTAATTCCATGGACTCAGTGAAGTTATTTCAGTAAAACTGTCCCAGAGGATATTAAAATACGAGCAACTGTACAGTTTGGTACAATTCATTGGCTGATTCTGTCCCATTAATATATCATAAAATATTCCTCTGTTTAATAAGTGCTGATACGTCTGCATTATCAATAAAACATTTGCTTCATTGTACCATTTAAGAAAAGAGAACCTACATATGAACAGTGAAATTGGAGGCCTGAGCTTTGTGTAAGGCTTCTTTATGGTAACTTCAGGGCTGTTCATGTTTGCCTTTTCTTTTTCTACTAATAGATGCAGCAGTGACAAAAGATATAGATAAGAGATTGAAATGGAGAGTGGATTGCAGTAAGTAAACTATTCTCTTCATGTGGAACTGAAGAACTATTGGCTATTCTGCAGTGCTAGCAATTTCTTTTCAGATAAGACCAGTAATGTTCTTAAAACCAAGACACATAACTAGAAAGATAACATTTACAAATATGACTAAACTGCTTTGAAACTGTAAAAAGTATGCTTCTGCCTCCTAAATTCTTAAAGGATTTTTTAAAATTCTCAAAAAATATTTGATGTAAGAATGAATGTTGTTTAGCTGAAATCAGGTATGATTTAACATTATAGATATACTAACAAAACTTTATGCTGCAGTCACAACCCCTGTTAACAATAACACATTTTTCTTAGTAATATTTATGCATATTCTTCAAAGTATGCCACAGCAGCTTCAGTGAGAAAGCTTTCACTGGTAGAAAAGCATTGTGAAGAACAACATGTGTAACTAGACAAACTAGAAAAAGTTTTCATTGCCAAGCAATCCACAAGAAAACATTTTCACCATCGTTTGTCAAATAGGTGACTACATTAGAAGGATACAAGAAAGCTGATGAACCCAGGGCTTTGTACTATTGGTCATTGCCTTTTAAACAGTAACTGCTTTGTT
Source organism: Ceyx melanurus (assembly GCA_024611195.1). Lineage (NCBI taxonomy): Eukaryota > Metazoa > Chordata > Aves > Coraciiformes > Alcedinidae > Ceyx > Ceyx melanurus. Next base: position 51,120 of record JANHGL010002682.1, on the reverse strand, counting down.
AACATGCTAAGATTTTTGCCTTGTTCCAGCAGCTGCCTTTAACAGCAGGATTTAATGACTGTCTACAAAGACAAATCACGTGCTAAAGAACTGGCCTTGTTCCCCTTGCTACTCTCCTGGAGCCAAGATGGGAATGGTCTCATAGCCTCAGCAGTGGCCCATAGAAGCACAAAGCCAGCCTGCTTTTGCTCACAGAAATTGTTCACCGTCTTCCTCAGTACTGCTAATACAAAGATCCAGAAGTTCATTATTAAACATACTAAGATTTTTAAGTAGCATACATCTTTTCCTCAGCTTTGTATTGTATGCACTATGCTAAACTGAAGCCATTTCCTTTCATAGTCTGTAGTACCATTTTCTGACTTGAGTTCTCTGACAATTTTTTTCTTTGTTGCAATATGACCCCTCCTTCTAAAGAGAGCCTCAGCCTTTTTTTTAAAGGCAGTGAAATGCTAGTTGCTTTCATAAATAGAAATATTTCAATTATTCTCTGAGGCTTTTTCACTGCTGTTACACGCTGGACTTTCATTTACCAGACCATCTCCTAATGAAAACATATTATTTGTCAACTCTGATGCAGACTTTTCTTCTGTTTATGTGAAATATGTAGCTATTTCACTATTTTAACCCAGACTCTACATTCTTTACCATCATTCTTTGGTCCACAAGCTTAAAAAATCCCTTCTCTTCAGATCTATTTCCCTGCTGTCATATTTTCTGTTAGATATATTCTGAAGAAAGCGTCTTTTTCTGAACTGAAAAGTGTCATAGCATGCTTTGTACTGTCTAATTTTTCATCTTATTAATACCAATAATATATATTTGAACACTGCAATATTTTCATAAGATTCACTGGGGGTCTATCTTTTTCCAACACTGCTGTATTGTTCAGATAATGAAGCATGGGGGCTGAAATAGATAGCCTGCTGACCACCTGAACCCAGAAAGATTAGAATGTATGATTCAAAGCTGTTTGAGTCATATACATTCTGGAAGAAAAGTACCTCTAGTTCTCTATAATTAACATCTAGACATTTCATACTGGAAAACTCTGAGGAAAGTAGAAATTAAGTTGCTTCATATAACCAAAAATACATGTTTAGACAAAAATATTAGGAACAGGAATGTGTCATTGAGCTGCAGTTATACTCATATATGTATCCATTAAGCTATTTGAAGAAATTTATTTTTCTTTAGTAAAGACTAAGCCTTTAGGTGACTCAAATATGAACAAGTAACTGAAGCAAAATATCTCCTCTGTTATTTCTTGTAAAGGAAGCAGTAAAATGCGCTAATAAATATCAAGCAAAGAAAACAAGAACAATGTGCTGATAATAAAGATATCATTAATGAATTGGAATACATGCAGTAGTAAGATCAGCTGTAACGCATATATACTATCAGAACATATTTTTAACAATCATACCAGAGATAGATGGGGAGCTGCAGGGGCTTTTCAAGATTTCAGAATGCAGGTTTTGTGAGAGCTATTAGATAGAAAGCATAAGAGATTAAACAACACTAATTTTCACCAAAATTGTCTTTAATAATGAATATTGTCAAAAACCTTAAATGCAGAATATTTTCTTCATGTCTAATTACATTTAATAGAAAAACAAATTTGGAGGTAATGCCTTGCATTTGACTTTTTCCAGGCTTCTAGAAGTTAAATCTATGGATCATAGAGTTTGACTTGGATCATAGCCTAGGTACTTTCTATGGACTGTCAGAAGAGATCCCCATTCTGATTTGATGAAAACTCTTGACTTAGTCAAAGGGTTTATTGACTTCATTGAGGTTAAGCTTCCACTGATTTTTCAAAATAAAATAGACATCTGAACAAGAGCCTGAAATGTACTACTTTAAAGCATGTCTAAAATTATCAAAACTCAGTAAAATGGATAAATGTTATTCTATTGCAAATTTAGCTGTTCTTTTTCAATTAAATAAATTTTGTAACTCCTTGTCATCTCAAATAAAACACACACTGTGATTCCAAAGTGTAATTTTTCTGGCTTTCTTCATTAAGGTAATACACAGATGTATTATACCTCTCCACTGAAAATCATTTATTGTACCTGGAAGCCCTGAGACTTTGGTTCTGTATAGAACAGTTCTGCCAAGTCAGAGTCATCTGCACTTCAGAGGAATATAAAGAGGTAAAAAAAATCACATTCTATTTGACACCTTGATTATGCCTTGAGGCTACAAATGCAATAGTTTTTGATTAGTGAAAAGCATTGAGGTTGTGAGAACAGGTGGAATGTGACAATTCAAGATGTTTCTAAAATGTAGTAAGGGATAAAGAGACTTCAATGTCTTTGTCAGGTGCTTCTGAGAGATAACTATAACCACTTCAGTCTCAAGGCATTTTGGCCATGAATGAAAATTCTAGTAATCCATAGGAATTGTGAAAAATAGTCAGTTCTTCTGCATAATTTTTAGGGACACTGGAGTTCAACCTACCCTCTCTTGTGTCCAGCCTATTGGGAGACTTCTTTGACAGTTGCAAAGTTGGATGGGTTTCTATTTATCTTGCTGTGAAGTACAGTTTTCTCACATAGTGAATCATCTTGCAAGGTGTTAACATTTCCTGTTCCCACTCATCAAAACACCACAGAACAGATGCAACAAAGATTAATCAAGTTTGAATTCATACTTTAGCTATCAGGCTTCACTTCCAAGAGATCTGTATAGGCAATCCAGAAAACAAGAAGATAAAGCTGAGCTGACCAAGGGACAAGCTGCTGTCATCCTCTAAGGAAGCTTAATTGGTATAATTATCTCTCCTCATTACTGAAACTTTATGGTATTTTGCACTGTCCAATCAAAAGGAGAGGACATAAAGATTTTTTGTCAACTATTCATGGCCCTGGGAGTTATTCCCTCCTACAACATCACTTCAGCACTGAAGTACCCTGTCTGTTCTCACTGCTTCTGAGTCCTACATCAGAATAGGAGTTCTCTATTATATGTGGAGACACCAAAGGAAGACTGTACTAAAAGACAGTCTTTCAGCAGGATGGGGAGGAAATGGAAACCCATCTGACTGGGTGCTTTCATGCTCTTTCCAAAGCAAAAAATATGCCATGGGTTGAAACAAACCCAAAATCAACAACTAAATTTAGTAACATTATCTAATATTCTCCTCCTATTCATAATGTTTCATCTTAAAAAGAGACAAAAGAGTTTGATTTACTGTAATTAAACTTTGCTTGCATCTGTTGAAGAATTTGTCCTGTTAATCCTCATAATAGAACAGAATTACCATTATTGCCAGATACTTTAGCATATTTTTACTTTTTACATACTTTCCTTTGTAAGTCCACCAGGAATTTTAGCAAAAAAATGATTGCATAGGAAAGTCGTAAATTAAAGCACCTGCTTTTCACCAATAAATTCACTAGGAATGTCTTTCTTCAAAGCATAATGAGCAGTCATGAGCTTTTATTGTTATTAGAATAAAGAGAACTAATTTGACAGTTCTGCCTTTAGTCTCCTTCACACTTATATCAGACAAACTCCCCTGACTTCAGCAGACTGCTTCTGCCTTGTACCAGGTTTTGAAGATAATCACATCTAAATACTTTTAGTTCAACAATGTGCTCATTTTTCTTACATATTTTTTAAAATTCTGAAGAAACTGTAAATGGGACCACCCATGGTTTGTACACTATCCTTTGAACTGAAAAGCTAAGCTATATAATGTGTAAACTCTGATGGCTTGACAAGAAGGGACACAATTTAGGTCTGCTATTTGAAAGATGTCCTCAACTCATTTAAGCCTTTTCATTAGTACTAAGCAGTCCTTTAATCAGTTATTTCTGCTTTCCTATAGAAGTCAATACATCCTAAAAAAAAGTCACCCTAGGGGCTGGTGAGGACAGAGATTAGATTTTGACAGTGTCCATTGTTATATGCCTACATGGTTTCACTGCTTAATGCTTTTTGCATGTGCACCAGCAGAACATACACCTATAGGAAGTACAGTGGCCAGTACTGTATCAAAGATATAAACAGACACTTCAAATGTAGGCATAAAGACAGAAAAAGTTGGGGTTTTTTTTCCAAGGCTGCATATAAAAGCCTGCTAACTAAGTCATTCTGGGTAAGTACATATGACACTTTTTGTACTACTTAAAGTGTAACACAGCTGGATATTATTGCTGATGCATTTAATTTTAACATCCAGTGAAAAGCTTACCTGTGAACTTTATGTGCAGAAAGCTCTGTTGAGACACAGACTGCAGTCCTCATACTTGAGAGAGCACGTGGATGCATCTGTGACATGGATGGGCTCCCAAAGGAGTCTCCCTTTGATGTCCTTGTGCATCCATGCAGGTGCTCTTGCAAATTTGCTCCACTTTTAAAAAGAAGAGGTGGGTTGTTGTTTTTTTTCCAGCAAATTTTTATTCAGATTATACAAAGAACCTAGGTCAAGCACATAAAATGGATTAAATTAGGAGAAAATCCACAATTTGCCTAGCTTTTGTGGGGGTGACTCACAATAAAAATTAGGTCTAATATAACTTGAGAACTATTTTCTTTCCATTACTTTCTAAGAAAGCTCTCAAAGCACAGCTGATGAAATTTCTTGTCTACAGTCATTTCAGATAAATCAAATAAATTACATGACCAAAAGGTTACAGAAATTATTTAAACATCTGAGTGAAATCTTAGGGGACCCATAAGCATTTCTCAATGATGAAACATAACAATAAGAGTTTTCTTTGTGAAGGTTATGCGGAGGTTCTCTCAGATTCGTTATATATAAAACCATAAAAAGTGATTCCTGGGATATATATATCAAATGACGGTCCTTCCACCCCTTTCTTGTAGCTAATATTTCACTAAAATCCAATAGCATTATAGCTATAAACACTACAATAATCTGTATACAGCAATATATCGAATTCTTACTAAAGGACTAAATAAACCCCAGTATCTGTGTATTTGACACAAAAAAAAGAGTAAAGGAATATGAACTATATAATTTCTGTGAAACAATACCTGCCCATTGTTTCTGAATTGTGTGTAGCACAAAAGGATTCCCAAACAGTAAAACACAATGAGAAAATTTTAAAAATTGCAAATCAAGTTGTTACAGATGGATAATTCAAAATTTTATTCCTGGTTTACGAGGATCCTGCTCCTCTGTTCTCATTGCTCTTTCAAAATTCCCAAGCATGACATCACTTGCCTTTATTGCTGTAGTTCACTGGGATAATTACAAGCTAAGTTCCATCAAATAGGGTATAATGAATAAATAGCTTAATACCACCTTCCCCCTCCTCCCAGGATAAATACTTTTGTGACTTACAAGATAAAATTAACAACATGCAGTAATGATGTTCTGCAATACCTGAACATTGCATTTGGATGTATAACAGACATATGTAGAAGTGCTATTAGTATATTTAAATTCCTCCTTCACAGAACCTGAGCTTAAATAATTAAATCACTGGGTTTCTTGACAAAAGAGCTTGTCTTGTAAGCTCTTTATACAAGACTAGTTGTTTTGTAGTGTTTGTATGGGGTGGTGAGAATTGTATTTGTGGTCACTATTAAAATAAAGATTCAAAGGTTTTTTTATTCCAGAGCAGAGACTTGATCACTTACTCAGGGAAACATTACCACAGATTTCAATATGTAAATGTTACAGTATCAATTATTTATGGGAGGAAAGTATGGAGAATGAACCGTAAAACACAAACAACCACGGAAAGATCTATAGCAAGAAGAATACTGCTGGACTTTTTCTTGTTGTCTTGAGCATAAATTGCAAATAGAATATAGTGCTGTGCCATTCTGTCACAAAATTATAGATTTAAACCCACTAAAATTCAAGCTCTAGTAAATGAAACTATTTTTTCTTGTCATCCCTCAGGACCACAGTGTTATTACATAAAGGAAACTGAGACATAAGACATATTGTTTCTACAACTAATTCTCAAAAACTTTTTATGTATCTTATAAAAAGCAGATCACCTAGGGGTTGTTTTTCTTCAGATTGTGTTGTTAAATTTAGTCACTCTAAAAATAATATTTTCAATATTCCTGTTTTGAATAGACCTGTAACATCACAGAGAAAAAATAAAAATAATTTAAAAATTGAATGTCAGCTATTTTCTGTCATTCAGTTGATATTTTTCTTACTTTCACTGTTGCACACAAATCATTTCAGCAAAGCAAATTATTTATTCTTTGTCTAAAGAAAAAAAACAACAAACACAAAAAACCACACAACTAAGCAGTGGCTTTTAAACTGAGACAAGCTAAATAATCTGTGGGGGAAGAACAATTCTTTTTCAGAAGGGTAGAATGCAGCAGGAACTATATTATCACTAAACCATTTGGAAGTATCATATGCAAAGGCCATTTATCAGCAGAATATGTGTGGTAAAACTGTATGATAGTTTGGCTTTTTGGCTATTTCATTGCCTACCAGATTCTAAAAAGAAACTATCAGCATCAGCTATCTCATTAAAACATTCAGTGTTATCATACTAGAGGCATACTACTTGTCAGATGGTTATACCAATCTTTTAAATGATATGTTCATTACAACATTAAGACACATACCTTGAATTCTCTTCTAGACAATCAATTTGTTGTGCAGGTGCAACCATCTGATTTCTTTAAAAGGGCATTACATAGAGAAACCATAATAAAAACACATAGTATTTTAAATATACAGAGATTTTTAGTTAAAATCTAGAAATAAAAAACTATTCCTCAATTCTTCCTGTCAAGATCTGGTTCAGCAGCATGACAATATGAAAAGTACTACTTTCAGCTCATTACCCTACAGCTCTCATCCTTCATATAATTCTCATTCTTGGAACTGATGAATTGACAGTCTTTCCAGTTGACCAGTCCCCACCCTAGAAGCAGTTGGGGTTCAGTGAAAGAAGGGTTTGCTCCTATCCTTCTAGATGACATAGGTCACACCAGTGCAACATTGCAACAGACAAATCCCCCATGGGTAACTCTTATTTTGTTGAGTAAGAAAAGTTCCATCTGTTTTTCTGGGGTTTTTGCAAGCCTTGGTTCTAGACAAGTATTTTACATCAAGATGAGATCCTCACACTTGGTTCATAGCAAACACAGCTATTGCAAACTGACCAGACTTAGTCTAAGCAGACCTGTAAATTTCCTTCTTAGTATTATCAGATTCTTACAAGAGGTTTACCTGTAAAAGAGCATCAGATCAGCTGATCATCTGCAATAAATATTTCTCTAATCAGTGGAGATTCAGGATTTCCAAATAGATTTGCCCATTTTTTTTTGTTTCTTACTTGGGAGGTAGCTACTCAACCTTTGCCCATTTTGGCTTTGTCTTTCCATCTGTGGTAGTAGTTTCCCTGTCACTCCTACTCTTTGGGAACAATGTAGAGATGAACTGTTCCTCTCATACTTCATTAAGAAACGTGAAAAAGATAATATTTTTGGCTTTTGCCAAGCTGGAGACAGCTGGTCACCCTACAACAGCTGGTGGCATCTCCAAAAACCTCAGATCCAGCTGCCAAACTCACTGGCTATCTTTGTACTTCAGGCTATTCATTAGCTGAAAAGTGTGTGAGTTCTGGTGAATTTCTATAATTCACACATTCCTAAATACAATGAAAGCAGATGAATTTACAACTTTGTCAAACAAATATATTTTAATGAGCTGAATATAAACGTTTTACTCAGAAGAGAATTGCTATTTACCAGTTATGACAAGAGGATTTTAGTGAATATTGAGAATGTGTACAACAACATGCAAGAGGGAAAAAAAAATCATACAGTAATTTTACTAAACAGGTACCTTGTGACAGCAAAAAGGAACCACATTCAGAGAGCACACCTTTTATGGACACATTCTATGGTGCATGCCTACTTTAAATCAGAAACAAAGTAGCCAGGAAAAATTCAGAGACCACCAGCACAGTCCAAAACACTTTTAATAATGTTAAATCCACTGTCAAAATGTTTATGATCATGTATCTTCTAAGCTAAAAATAGTCCTGTTGCTGGAATTATGCACTTGGGGTAATGGTTAGATGGAAGCAAAGCATGCAGCTTCTTTTGAAGCATTTGATCAAGCAAGATTTCCAGCTTAGCTTAACTAAAAGTGGTACACAAGTTAGCTAATCTCATTAGAGAAGAGAGGGCTAAACCTGACATAATCTTATGCATTTTATCTCATAAAGAACAATTAATGAGTGCTTCACCACCAGAACAACCCTGGATTTTGCCTAAGAAGTAACCATCACATTCCTTCAAGTCCTGAAATGAACTAATTCCTGAGGTGCAGAGCATAAGGGCTCCAGAATCCAGAAGTGATGCTGGAAGTTATGTGATTTTTACCATGCAGCCACATGATGCACCAGCAATCATCTCTCTTCAAAAACAGGTTTCTCTCAGGCCAACTGAGAGCATGAAAGCTTTCTGCTTCCTGAACATTTGTTACCCTCTGTATGTGCTCACGTGAGCAAAATACCAGGGGCATCAGTGTCTGAACAAGTGTCTTGCTTGCTCTTCTGTCACCACAGCTTTTCCTTCACACTCCTGACTGAAATAGCTGTGCTGCAAATTCAGGGTAGATCTGTGCATAGTCTCTGGAAACAAAGGAAAAGCACTTAAGGGAAGAGAATATTTGAATAAATTTGTAATACGCTGAAGACTGAAAGACAGGATAAATTTTAGATCTCTATTGTTGTTAAATGGCTCAACATCTGAATTCTTACTATTCTGCTCAGGTTCAAAATCCCACATCTCATCGTTGTGATCACCGAGTGCCTGCTGGAAAAGGCTGAGAATTTCAAAGGACTCTAAGTGTGCTTGAATTTCAGTGGGATTTGGGAACCTTATTCTTCCATGAGGCCTTGATAATCCCAGCACAAAAGAGAGGTGGGTTTTTTTTTTGTCAGGAAAATGTTTGGTTTTTTTAAAAAAAGGGTTCAAACACCAGAAAACTGTGCATAGCACTGAGAAATTAATTGCATAATGTTAGATCTCTTTCTAAGTTTAGTGACTGCACCACCAAAACCAAGAATATAGATGACAAACTGGTCTTATAAAAACTGGAGTCCATCTGAGTGAAAGGGGAGATCATATTAAACAGACAGAAAAGGCCACTTTGAGAAATTTCTCCCTAGATTGAAATACAGAATAATCTTTGGGAAAAAAAAAATGCAGATGGTAAGGCAATGGCTAAAAAAAATCTCGTTATAAGAGAGGAGAAAAGCATGTGTTCCAGATCCACACTATAAATAGACTAGGTACTCTTATGGGATATATCAGCACAGAGAAGTGAAGAAACAGAAAAAGACAGATTAAACATGAAGGTTGGTTTTTTTTTTCAGTCCCATCAGTTTCCTGCATGCATCTAGTGGCTTTACAGCTTTTTTTACTCACCATATATTTTTAATTCTAGTGTTTGATTCAAAATAAAGCTAATTTGCATTGGTGTAGTGACTTAACTCACTGGTACATTATTACTGTATAAGCAGGTGTACTAGAAACTGCAAATAAATGCTTGCTGATGGAATCCCAGCAGGGTTTCTGATGAGTTTTTATTTTGTTGAACCTTACCCAGGAAATTATTCTATAAAAAAGCTCTCCTCTAGTTCTTTGCCTGAAACATTATTTAGCTACACCTGGCTAAATTAATTAAAATTATACTAACTTATTTGTAAGGCACATACCAAAAAAATCCCAACAGCCAAATCATTGTCTCAAAACCCACATATGAACAGTGAAAAAAATCCCCCTCAGATTAATATGCACAATGAGACTTCTGATCCAAATGCTGTTCACTGTATAACCTACATAGAGAAAGATAAAATGAAAGCTTTAAGGTGGAATCTAGGTGACACATCACTGGAATATTTTAAGTGAAAGTATTTTTCTTGGAATGACATGTTTTACTGTATAAATATTTATTATTATAATGGTTTTGGTAACACATTAGATCATGTAATTAGTTTATTTTCATTCTAGTTATTTGGGCTGAGATGATAATTTTGCTGTTTAAGATTTAATGACTTATTGAATCAATTCAGAATACTCAAGAAATGCTTCAATGGGTGCTATATGCCCCAAATTCTACAGTCTCCTATGAAATTATTTAGGTCACTCTTTCTTACCTACAGTAAAGAGCAGGAAAAAAAGTTTTCAGTAAAAAGCTGAAGAATAGCTATGGATGTTTTTATATTGATCCATGAGAGTAACAAGCAAAAACAGATACAAAATCCACATTGAATATTATATAAAGATTTTCAAGTCACCTTCAAATATTACCAGAGCTATAACAATGATAATTTACATACAATATAGAAAAAAATTACGCAGTACCTGAAACATGCTATAGAGATTTCTACAGAGATCTACACAATTACTTACAAAACATTCTGACCTTTTTTTTTTTTTTTAATCTCACTTAAAACACCTATATACTCAAGGCAGCTAGAATATTTTTCCAGCTTACAGATAAATTTGTAAAAGGAACTGGGGAGGGTAGCAGAGTCACTTGAATACTAACGTACAAACCTAACTCCTTTTGAAATTGGTCTTGAATGCTTTGAGAAGGTTCCTATGTGCATAAAAACAGTCACATTTTACTTTGGAAAGGTATATCCCTCACATCACTTGACTTTTTTGGATAGCTCATGATAAGCTTGCTGTGATTTTTAAGCAAAAAAGCAACATGTGAAGCAGAGTATATAGCACAACATGTGCTTGGAAGCCATTTTTTTGGGTAGGCTCACTAATGAGCAGGAATGTGATCATTTTTCTAGGGTTTGGACTGGGAGAGTGTTTGGCATCACTAGCAGTAGTAGTTGCACTCTTACAGGCTCTTCAGAAGTGCCTTTCCTGAGACCTAGCTGTCACCACCCTTCCTCACAGCAGACTCCTCTCTGCAAAAAGTGGTTGCTTGGTTTTCTCAGCTCCTGATGAACTCTGCACTCAGCTAAATGTGCTGCCTCCTGCAGGGGCAAGGATCCCATTTTCTGCAGAAAAATAGGTTCCTTTTGCCTTCTGGCTGCTGAGTTGTCTCTGTGGGAAGTTATCTCCTAGCTCTGTGATCCCACTTGCCTGCAAGCACAGCAGGAGCAGGAACTGCTGCCTCTTCTGCAAGCATAATTTATGTCTATTTAAAGAACTGTGATTCACAAATCATGAGAACTCCAAATTTAGCAAAGCAAATTTTAGAAAAGCAGTAGTCCTACCCCTTCTCCCCACTTGCCCTCGGATCTCAGGAGAAGCTTGAGCAAAGACAAAAATCCATTAGCATTCTAGGAGCCAGGTGCAGGCTGGGGAAACATTGCATTAGAAGAAATTTTTTTTATTTTTTTTTTTAATTCTGTAAGGAAAGGAATGAGAAAACAAACATGCACAAGCATGCAAGATATAAATTTAATTTAAGAAACATATAAACAGTATTTTTATCAGGTCAACCTGGAAAACATGTGATTGTTACCTTGACAAAAATGTTTTATCTCCCTTACTGAGATCTTCATGATAGACTGACTGGCATAGTATTCAGTAATTCTATTTCTGAGCTCACTAGGGCCAGCAAGCATTCCTAACAGTTTCTAATTCCTCATCATGGCATCTATTATGTTCACCTCTGAGATGTCTAAATGTATTCCATACATAATGGCAACATTATGTAAAATGCAACATGACATGAATACTTAGAATTGTTCAAAGCTGTGCTGTGGAAACCAACCTTATTTATGTTAGTCATCCAACATAGGATTTGCATGTTTTGGTTTTCTACAGTCACTCCGAGAACTCCACTACCTCAGGGTTTAGACATTGCAGGTGGGCTAGTGTTATATCCCTTGTGACTCTGCTATGAACAAAAAACCAAACACAAACAAAAATAATCTATACAAGAAGAACAGGCATGCTGACAGAGATTGTTTGACATTAGAAAAGCACAGCTACAGCTGCCTACTCTTTGTTACATCTCCAGTAAATCTGAGATAATATTCACACAAGAACAAAGAACTACCACAGAGGACTCTTAAATAGGAGAAATATATTCTGAAAGGTGTCAATTTAAATAATCTAACTACAGCAAAGGAAAAAATAAAACAGTTTTCTCAAATCTGAGCCTTTCAATTACGGAAATCAGTTGTGAGAAAAATCTAGTCTTTCTTTGAAGCAGAAAAACAGAATAGTGATATGATACAGCAAGAAACTGTTCATAAAATATATTGTGCTTTGCTTATCTATATAGCACAGTGTCAATAAAATCATTGTATCTACTTTTTCTGTGACTGAACTGTTAAGAGAGTTTTGTAGGAGGGTGGGACAAGATGATTTCTAAAGGTCCTTTCCAATCCAAGCCATTCCATGATTCTATAATATGGTCTCCAGCATGGCAAAATGACTTGTGTTCACAGAAACTTGTACAGCCTGTTGGTTTATTATGTTACCTTGCTCTAGTGCCATATAGTAGCTATCTCATGGGTCTCACCCAGCCTAGGAAGGTAAGAGAGTAGCCACTTAACAGAAGAACACATTGTGTTATCCGTAGGGACTGTCCAGGTTATGATTACATAGGAAAAACACTAAGATCTGTTGGATTTGTAATTCAAAAGATGCTCCAATCTATGCTGAAAATAAACATAATTTATTATTCTGCCAACTGAGAGGAGTAAATCCAAGTTTCTGTAGGATTTACCAAATGTCTATAAATAAATGTCCAGTCTGAAAAAACTCAATGTAAACAACAGTTTGAACACAACGTGAAATATCTGTGATGAATTTTTTTTCAAATGTGTCTGGGAAAGACCTGCAGTATTTCACACACTGCAAATTAATCCACAGAGAGATTAACTAGCAGGCTATAGAAATGTCCCTTTTTGGTTTTGCATTAATGTGAAAATAGTGTCATTATTATACTATTTGATCCACATTTACTAATGGCTACTGACAGATACCATCTCGTTGAATTTAAGTATTATGCAGTACAAATATCCTTATGTTCTTATCTTAAACATTTGCTAGTCACATTACAAAAATTAGTCCAAGAAAAGAACCATTCCCGAGAAAAAGCAGCAAATGAATCAGGGCCTAAAGAGCACAAAGGAAGCATTTAAGATAAAAATAACAATATTTAGGTTTTCCAATCCACTTGTACTAGAAGCTTAATGATGTGTATTTTACTTCCTTTTTCATATTTCTTAACTCTCTACAGGAAGAAATTGGATCTGAGTTGGTGGGAGGCAATCAAACGCTTCACAACTCTACAGACCTGGCAAATCAGTAACTTTTGATCAATGACACCCTCACTTGGTGGCCTCACAAATATCTGGTACTCTAAGGTGTCTTGAATGTCGTAGTTTCCTTCTCCAACATAGCCAAATCTTTAAAATTATTAGAGGAGAGTGAAGCATAGTATTTTAGTCAGAAGGACCCCAGAATGATCTACTTCAACTGCCTGACCACTTTAGGGCTGACAAAAAGTTAAAGCATGTTATTAATGGTATATGTTTCCTAAAGACTGACAAGTATGTCGGTCAACAGCTACAGCACAGTACTTGTCAAACCAACATTGTGTGGTTTTGCTGCCTTTTGCTAGTGAAAACTATCAGAAATTCAGGGTGATAGGTCTGCTATGACTTTGCAAGGCCACCCTGCAGATTTGCACCATCATCCACTATACCACTGAGAAGATCCTCAAGCTGAAGTTTTCCTCTGTTCTGTCAACTGGTTTCCAGTTCATATTAATGTTGCTACAAAACCACCAGTGAGCTACTTCAGAGTTTTGAGCAATCACTGAGGAACATAAAAGGCATATATCACCTATCTTATACAAACCTGCTTCCTTCTGTCTCCCTTCCTCCTCCTCCCTCATTCTACACTTCAATGCATCTTCCACATTCCTGTATCTTGGTCTCAGAAATCAAATAAGTCACATATGTAGAACTATCTATCTACCTACCTACTTACCTACCTACCTATCTATCTATCTATCTATCTAAGGTTCAGTTTTGAACTGTGTAACAGCTGATCACACCAAAATCTCAGTAAAATACTAGTGATGGTACCAGTGAAATATGTGTCTTAAAACTGCAAAAAGCAAAGCTTTGACTTGCACTGTTTCCTGATGCATTCCACCAGCCTTCTCTACAAATGGGCAAGATGCTGGCCTGAAAGTGGCAGGGCAGGCATGGGAGGCTGGGAGAATTTTTGGACACACAGGTATGCATGTTGGGAGTGGAATGTCTGTGTCAGTGGGAAAAAAAAATGTACATAAGGAACTGAAATGAATTTCAACAAAAATCCTAGTAACCCCATTCTCCAAAACCACATAGAAATGGGAACAGGTTCCAGCCTTAAAGTTTGTCCATCTTGTGATGTGGACGCAAAGACTTAAAGATTCTTGGTTCATACTTTAAACTGTCAGATGTGGTATTTTCCATTCCAGACTAGCATAGTTCTTAATGTATTCAGACTTCAATCTTAGACTAATTAATTTGTAAGTCAAATGCTCAATTATCAGATTTCAATTTAATCATTTGTTGTTTCATGACTTCTGAGGATTTTGTTAGAACTCTTGATAAGATTTTCCTATTTTCCTTTTCATATTCTCTGCATTTAATAAAACCCCTACAAAGTATGAGTTGAAAGAACAAACATCTTCAACTATTGTTTCTTTGTGTTGTCTTTACCTTTCATGAAGGATTAAATGGTATTATTTATTTTCTATATTAACACACTGATTTACCATAGATTTTTGTTGTGCTTATACAAAATCAGGGATAGCTGAACACATTAGAGTATAGTGTGCTAAGCACAGAAGAAAAAAATGACATTGTGTAAATGTCAAAATTGCAAAATGCTACTTAAAATAAAAAAGAAGGTTTAAAAAGACAAAGATGTAGGGTTTTTTCTTCTTCTTCCCATTGTGGGAATTATGTATTATACAAAGTATATGGGAAAGATAAATTTCTACTCTGGAAACAAAGGAAATTGAACTTTGTTATAAAAACTTATAAAGTTGGAGCTTTTTCAGTTTGTTATCTTTTTAAGCTACAATATAGTAAATATTTTCCTTTTGTCTATTTAACCTCAAAATTACTGCATACAAGTAATCAGCTATAATTAGTTCTAGAATACATGTGAATTCTTCTGCCAAATCTCTAACCAGAAGTTAATGAATGAACAGTTCTTGAACCTACATTGTCTTGAGCACACTTACAAGTGAGGACAACCTACAAAACAGTAGAACACATTTAAACAACTTCTAAAGGGGCAGATAGAATTCCTTTGCCAAACAAACAAGCACTATAACCAAAAGTCATACAAAGATTGCCTCCTACAGACATTGCAGTGGCAATGTTTGAATATTTCAGTCCTATAGTTTTGAGAAATAAACAGGTTAGGCACTCATGCATCATCATGGCAAAGATCACTAGTAGAAATAAATCTGTAACCTATGACACTATCCAGTGGCAAAATAATTTTGTAACAAAGCATGACTGGTGACATGGAAACACAGATTGATGAGCAGGAAAGATGGGGCAGGAGCAGGCCCCTGGCTTCTGCAGGCATTTGTGATATCATAGGTGGATGAATGCTATAATACAGCCACACTGCTACATTTCCTTCTTATTCTACACACATTCACACCTACCCAGATAGCTACATCTGAAGAAATTAGGCCAAATCGACCTGTTTTATGTAGGTCATAGAAGACATAGCTCCAAATCCAGTATGATATGCCTATAAACATTCATGCATTTAGAATAATACTGTAACCAAGTGTTATTTCTTTGGCATATTTTGAAGCTTTAAAACACAAAGGTGCACTGTTCCCTCTTTTATTCTGTTCAATATAACTGAAAGTGGTCACATTTACAAGTGGTAAATGGAGTTAAATCCAGTTGTTGGCCAGTCACGAGGGGTGTACCCCAGGGTTCAGTAATGGGTCCAGTTCTGTTTAATGTTTTTACTGATGACCTGGATGAGGGGATCAAATACACACTCAATAAGTCAGAAGATGACACCAAGCTGGGTAGAAATGTCAACCTGCTGAAGGGTAGGGAGGCTCTACAGAGCATCTGGACAGGCTGGATCACCGGGCCAAGGACAATGGTAAGAATTTCAATCAGGCCAAAT
Organism: Ceyx melanurus; assembly: GCA_024611195.1. Classification (NCBI taxonomy): domain Eukaryota; kingdom Metazoa; phylum Chordata; class Aves; order Coraciiformes; family Alcedinidae; genus Ceyx; species Ceyx melanurus. The sequence goes on along the minus strand of JANHGL010002682.1, from coordinate 34,995 downwards.
GCCAGGTTCTGTACTTTGGCTACCACAACCCCAGGCAGTGCTACAGGCTGGGGAGGTGTGGCTGGAAAGCTGCTGTGCAAAGAGAGACCTAGGGTTGTTGATTGATAGCCAGATGAACACGAGCCAGCAGTGTGTCCAAGTGGCCAAGACACCAATAGCATCCTGTCCTGGTTCAGGAATGGTGTAGTCCATAGGACCAGGGAAGTGATTCTACCCCTGTACCTGGCACTGGTGAGGCTGCAGCTTGAATACTCCTTTCAGGTGTGGGCCCCTCACTACAAGAAGGATACTGAAGCACTAAAGCATGTCCAAAGAAGGGCAGAAAAGCTGGTGAAGGGCCTGAAGCACATGTCTTATGAGGAGCAGCTGAAAGAAATGGGATTATTTAGCTTGGAGAAAAGGATGCTGAGGGGAGACCTTATCACTCTTCACAACTATGTTAAAGGAAGTTGTAGAGAGGTAGGGGTTGGTCTGTTCTCCCAAGTAACAAGTCATAGAACAAAAGGAAATGGCCGTAAGTTGCACCGAGGGAAGTTACAGTGGATATGAGGAAGAATTTATTTACCGAATGGGTTATTAGGAACTGGAACAGCTTTGCCCACGGCAGTGGATGAGTCCCCATCCCTGGAGGTATTTAAGGGTCACATGTGATTCTTATGTGCATGTATTAAGTATTAATAACAATAACACATGTATTCATCAATATTATTATCTATAGACATTGTGTGCTTATATAAATGACAGTATAATGGATTTACAGTGGGTATGTGTGATCAGGTGGAGAGATTGATATTTTACATATAATAGGAAGATAAGAACGTTTTTGTGCAGGTATAAATCTCTTTTGTGTTTGAATATTAGAGAATTTCATGTAATGATGCTAGCTTATCATTCTTTTACATTATTTCCTGTCCCAGATAAATAAACTAATAAGCAGAAACATGAAAGTAAAGAAGAAAATGTGCATGTTTGAAAATTCTTCTCTATTTAGGCATGTTGGGAATACTGGGCACTGATCTGATTTCACAACACCACAAGACAAGATGACAGCAGAGAATTCATTTATCCTTAACACAGAGCACAAAGTAAATATTCAGCCTTGTTGTTTGAATGTTCTGTCTGGACACACTACTCACATATTTTATCTGATTACATTACTTTGAACAAGTTCAGCTACAGCTACCAAAAAACCTTTGTGATTGAAATTCCTCAGTCATTTTTATATCCTCCAGATTATATGATGTCTCATCTTGAACCAATTGCCTTGGGCTACTACTGCTTTAATGATGCCCAGTCTAGAATGCTGTCTAACCTAATGGAAAAGGTAAAAGTCAGAAAACAGAATCATATGGACTCTCTTCTATTAAGAACTACAGATTATGCTGTACATGCTCTCCACAATGCCTTGGCTTACTTTTCCTCACACATTCACAGTCCATTTTCTAAAATCTACAGTATTATAAATACATTTATACCTCTGACTATATCTCCTCCTCCAGGACTAAAAATAACAAATACTCAGAAATCATAATTCAGGCAACAAGAACATAAATAATAATATATTTAATTTATATTCATATTATTTTATAGTGTTTTTGTAGTTTTTACAATGGAACAGAAGAGCCTACTAGGTAGTAGTCATATATAAAGAATCTCATATGCAATATTTTTTTAATTATGTGTATTGTTAAGGTGAGCATGTTTTTTCTTTCAGTATTTGAAGCCATAAGGAAAAAATAATTTGTGCCCCATACTTTTCAATATTGTCTTAAAAATAGAGTATCCATTAATTCTTTCATAGTTTTACTCCTTCATAAGAAAAAAAAAAAAGGAAAAAAAAAGAATTCTTCCCAGGTAATTTATTTCTGCCTATTCTGTGCACAACAAAATATGCCAGCATGAGCTGAGCTGATTCAAGTAGGCTTAAGTGTTTTATTTTATGTTGATCTTCAGAGTGAGTACAAAAAGCAAGAAAAGAGGAAAAGGAAAGGGAAGGAAAAAGAAAATGAAAGTAATTTCTCCTGGGTAACTGGTACATCAATCATTTGAACTTAAAAATACTTTTCTTTGTACTAATTAGCTGCACATTCCTCTCTGATTTCTCATATTGTAGAAGTTATGTGTCGCTTAGTTTGCCTCTGTACTGTCCAGGATTGCATATAAGGGAAAATTCTTAATTTAACTTGCTTTTAATTCCAAATACCATTGGTTCCAAACATGACATGAAGCTCTAGGCTTAACTGTTCAGGAAGAAAATGCAATATAACACTAGGTGCTCTGAGTGACAGAGTGACTGTAAAGTTGGTTCGACTTAAAAAAAAGAAAGTTGCCTGGAGGAAGAAACCATATAATAAGATTGCATTCTAAATGCATTCAAGTGATTTATTATTAGGATGTGCTTACCATATATTCATACAGGCTGCTTATTAAAAAATACATGTCCCACGAGTCCAGATCTCTATCTGAAATGCCAACAAATTCACCTTTGCACAAATACCAAATACCAAATAAAAATTAAATTATCCAACTAAATAGCATTTAATGAGGTTTAAATGACAAAAAGAAACAAAGTAGTGGAAGGTTAGAAAAAATGAGGCAAATGTCACCTGGCTTCAGTATAGAAAAGAAAAATAACAAGTAAACAGAGATTTTGCAATGAACAAAGGAGTATCAATGTGCTGGAAGACAGAAACTGGTAGGGACAGTGAAAAACACCTGGCCTGTTTGTGGACTAATGTATCATGTAAATGAAGCAGCAAAGTGAAATACTGGTATAAATTGGAAGAGTAGATACTAAAGAAAAAGAACTATAATCAAGCTTTGTAGAATTCAGTTTTAATTAGTTAAGGTCAGTAAATACTGATATTTTGCTGTGTTTGTCTTTGACTTTCAGGACACCTACTTCATAGTTATAATTTCTGGACAATAAAGCAATGACTGTGGACTCCAGGAAATTCTGGGATTCCAGGTTGTTTCTGGGAAGAAAGGATAAAACTGCCCAGAAGTTACAATCACCAATAAGCATCAGCAATCAAACCTTGCGTTTAACACATAATTTAAAAAAAAAAAAAAAAAAAGGCAAGCAAAATCTAATCCTAACCATCTTAATTATAACACAAATATCAAAAGCTTATGCACTACAAAGTAAAATGTGAAAGTAAAAGAAACAGGATAACTAACACAGACTGAATAATTAATGTTAAGTACTACTATAAAGTGCAGCTATAATAAACAGATTTATTCACCAAATACCTACTGAATAAGGAAGAGATTATTTTTGCTATTTTTAGATGAGGTTTTGGTAAATGGCAAGGCTGAAAAGAAGACCTGATTGAAGAAAATAACCTTGAATGGGGTGATCATGAGGGAATTCAATTTAAACTAAGATTAATAAACTATGGATTTCCATTTCAAAAAGACAGACTTTGAGATAGCAGAGTCATCTGGACTGCACTGGTGAATTAATAAAGAGATTTGGAATTCCTTTTAGCCAAAAAGTGAAAGAAAAGATGTGGAATTTGTACCCTAGGGACAGAGTAAAAAGTTGTATCCATACACAAAGGGCCTTCTCCTGTTTGTACTGATTTGAGTAGCTATGTCAAATGCCATTCCCCGTGATCATCTAATATGTAACGTATGCACAATCAGAAGCACAATGGTTCTGTGTGTGCAAAGCTCTCTGTTTGTTTGTGTTCATTCATCTCAGAATGGCAAGATTTGTTCGCAGGAAGCTCAGATTTCTGTATTCTATAAATACACTGTTTTCTCTTATTATTAAGAAGTCTGATCTTGGCAGATGTGTTGGTGAGGCAGGGTGCCAGCCCTTGAAAAACACTTAATATTCATCATTATCCATATTATTGTGCCCTTGAATACTCAGAACATAGTTGATGTCAAAGATATTCTCATGACTGGCCACAAAGAATTATTTTTTCCATTTCAATATGTGAGAAAGAAATGAAATGCCTGGAAATCTTCTCTAGGCTGCTGAGACACTCCAGTGTTCCAGCTGTTGCCACAAAACCTCTGGATTAGCTGCTCACATGCCAAAAATTCTCAAAACCCACTATTAAAGATGAATGGAAAAAACTTGCTGTAAACAAATACATTATTAACATATGGAACAACACAAATGAGTAACAAGAGGATAAAAACATTTTTATCAGTTTGTCCTGTGCTATCAAGCAAAATGCTATCATTTAACTACCTCTTTTGTGAGGGCCTAAAAATAATAATAATTAAAAAACCCCAAACATTTGTGGTCCTCCCTCTGACACAAATGTATGCACATTAAAAAAAAGTGACACTGCATTAAAGGCTTTGGTTACTTGTGTATTTTGTGTCTTAAATCAGAGACTATTGATAGAAACCAAAAAATCTAAACTGTTGGACAATATGTAGGTTGAATTAAAGCAGAACAGCAAGTAGAGGAACAAATTTAGCCATTATCATATAAATGGGAAAAACATTGTTTGAAACCAGTCACAAAGTTATGTTATCTTATTTCCAAAAAATTACTATTAATTGTTGTTCTGAGGAAAAATTTTTTGGGTAATTAAATATTTATCTTTATCAAAGATAGAACAAATGTGTTCACATGGAAGTGAACAAACTATGTACCAAAAACATAATCCAAAATCGAGCAATTTGTTTTTCTTCATATAAAAATAAGGATATTTCAGAACAATTTTGTACTTCTTGTGAATGATCTAATGAATACTAAACTCCATTGAAAATTATAAACATTTGAGTGGCTGCTCCCAGGTAGTGATCCACAAGACTCATTAATGAGGGGTTATTAGCTTCTAGTGCAAAATAGATTTTATCAGTTCTTAATGTGCTTTTGCACAAACAGGAAGGGTCGTAACAGTAACTTAGTCTTCTTTGTCAGTGCCCCTTGATAAGGAAGAGGGGGCAAGGGAGTCCTCAAAGATATGAAGTGAGGAGTAAAATAAATGGTGTTAGATGTATGAATGAAGTTACAAATTTAGACATAGCTTGTGGGCACAGCCCCTCTACTTCAGCACTCAGCTGAGTATTTTGCCTGCAGAAAACACCACGGAGGTGCTGCATAGATCACACCTTGGAGTGCTGCTGCTGACCTCGGCCAGTGGGACTCACCCCAGGGAAAAAGCAATTCTACTCCAGGGGGAGCAATTCCTCCTTGCTCAGCACAGGGGCTGTAGCTGTTCACACAAATTGGGGAAAACCCCTTCTGGCACTCTTCCCATCCTTTCTCCTCTGTCATTTTCAACCCATAAAAAGTCTACACAAAATGAGGCACTAAAAAAGAAGCTGAGGATTTAAAATGAAGTAGTTACCATAGCAGTCACGTTCACACAGCTTCTCTCCTCACCCAGTAGCACTTCTTTGGAAAAGGTTCTTGTGATACCTTGCTTGTAAACTGTGTGATATAAAATTAAGTTCTTTGCCCTTCCTTGGCAGTAGGAAATATAAAAAACACTATTAAAATACTGCATCCATCTTTTACAATATATAGCTTTTAAGACTATATCACACATGGTGAAAACAGATCAAGAAAACAGATTGAGGCTTTTTAAACCATCAGTTTTATCCTGCCAGCTGCACTTATTCCCACTGTCATTTACTATCAACATTTTAGTGTTCCAAAAAAAGTGTAAAGACTTCAACGTATTCTTGAAAAATAGTATAAGCTTCATGCTAATGAAGCCACTCTTCCTGAGGGTCTGTCTCCTGCTATTTGTCAATAAAGGCATTTAAGTTTCTATAGCAAATAACTACTGCTCCTTAGAACATATTGCAAAGCACCAGCAAGAAATATGAAGATAACAAGTACCAGGCATTGTTACTTTGCTAAGAGAAACACTACTGACTCCTTCCATCAATCACCACCTCTGTGCCACCTCCCCCAATCTCCTGAAAATAATATCTAATTAATTGGTGTATCATTAAAAAATTTGGATTCCAGAATATGGCAACACAGATAGTATATAGTGGACAGATCATTAAAACAGCACAATTTTTTTTTTGTGAACAGTAAATAATGGAAGAGAGAATCAGATTTTTGCCATCATTCTCAGCAGCATATACAACAAGTTTAAGAAGCTGAAGCTGACATCTGACTGACTTCTTAGCAAATATTACCTCTGGCTGCACTGGCAGATTCCACTGTAATAGCTGAGACTGAAACACTAACTGACTGCTGCCAAGACAGGACTATGCCTTGGCTTTTATATTGCCTGCTTGTTTGATGGTTGATTGTTTTATTTAAGAAATTATTAATTTGTGAAAGTATTTGCATTTCTGCTTTACATTATCTTAACACACAGTAACAGAAAGAAAAAAAATAATTTACACAAATCCTTTCTCTCACCAGTGGCCCAAATAAGATTTATACACTCTTATCTCTTAGCATTGCTGTTGTGTGCCATAAAAGCCATGAGAAATATGTGATCATATGAAGAAAGGGATAGCCAAGAGGATATACAAGTAATTTAGTTTTTATCCCAAATATAAACAACAACATCGTAGTGTGCATAGATAAGCCCTGCTCCAGTTCCATCAGGGGTTCTGCTGCCGTCTGGCATGATATTTATCATTCATACAGTGACCTTCAACCATTTACTCTGTTACACTTCCAAGACCCCTTCATAGAATAAAGGCCAAGATTCACAGAATTAAAAAATATTAGTTTTTCTATACAGTAGCTTTACATAGGTCTACATTTGCCCTCAGGGTAAAGCAGGTAGCACATTTTCATTCAGGTGCATTGCCATGGATGCACCCACAAAACAGAGAGCAGCAACTATCCAAAATGTGGATTTATTGGAACCAATATTACTTGGCACTCCTTTTGAAAAATTAAATAAATTCAGATGTCAAACAGGATTTTACTACTACACAATTGATTTCTAATCTTTAAGGACTATTCTTCCAAGAAAGATGAGCTAAAATGTACGCACACACTCATAAAGGGAAAATCTCCCACACAAGTGTACTCTAAGTGGGTCTGTCACCCAAAAGAGCCAAGGTCTTACTCAAGGGTATATCCAAAAGAAATATTCACTCACCAAAGCAGGGGTAGCGGGGTAAGGCTCACTCAATCCATGGAATTATCCTTGGACAGCATCCAATATATCCAAGGGGAAGTTCGGACTGCAAGGCCTGCTTGCTCTGAGGGAACCAACTCAAAATTGGCTCTCCAGAGGGACTCTGTGCTTTAGTCATATGCACTGAAGTCATTCTGAATAGTTGGGAGCAAGGCCACAAAAAGGTTAACAGATGTGAGGCTCCAGTAATCACCATGAAGCATCATGTAATGATTGTTATGCATCAAACCAATCTTTACCAGGTTTCTGGCAAGCCCTGGCCTATATTAGGGGTTTCTTTGTTTTTTTGTTTTTGGTTTTTTTTGTCACAGCAGTTTCACCTGCCTTATGAACCTACACTTCCCAGCGACTGAACAATTAATGAGTAATCTCTGGACAAAATACAGTCTTTATAAAGTATTGACTGGAGACTTGTTACTACTGGGGATATGGCATATTTCTGATCAAAAACATCCCCAGGATGTGGAACCGTCAGTATTCAATTCACCTGTTCAAACCAATGCATGGATATATCTAAATGCACTTAACTTCCATAGAAGTTAGCTCCTGAACTTTCCCTCCATACAGGGATGAGTTGGTTAGCAGAAGGGTCCTGCTTCTCCCAGGGTAGCATAAGATATTTCTGTAACTTGAGAGCATCCCCTGGCTGAAGGCAGGCATCAGAGTCTATGAGTCATTTCTACTCATACTATTCATGTTAGCTGCACCATTGTAAGAAGGAAAACATATTTGCTGGGAATGGAGCAGAGTTGTGACATTACCTTCAGCAGACTGCATTAAGGTGTTTTACTCAGATTAAAAAGGGGGGGGAAAAAGGCACACCAAACCATTTGAAACATATGAAAAAGTACAGCTTTTGCAGTTACCTAGGTAGGATAACAGTTATAAGGGCTATTAGCCTCCATATTACAGATCATTGGTAGAGTTCAGGGAGATATTTCAGCAAAGCAGTATATCTCAGCTAGGCAGAAGGATTCATTTTAATCTTCTTTGTGCTGTTCACTGGGCTAAATCAAAAGATATAAGCAATCATTCTGGAGTTTAGGGACCAGGGGCTGCACTTAGAGTCCCTGAATTTCTATGGCCATTGCTAGAAGTAAATCAAAATTAGGGTGCATCACCACTGCTAGAGAAAGTTGACTTGAGAAAGACTAAAGGATCACTGAAGATATGGACAGGCCAGAAACCAAAGAAAGGAACCGGTGTGGTTGTGCAATTATAGGCTGAACAGACCTATAATGGTGTCAAAAATTTAAGCAGTTTTCAGAGAGATTGCTTACACACCTTATTTTTAATGGTAGTGATAAAATGCTGAAAAAGCTTTCTTGTCATTTTTAAAAATTAAATTTGCATCCACACATAAGACTTAGAGAAGGGTTAAAAAAAATAACAAGGATATGTCAAAGATCAGAATAAGGGTACAAATTCCACTTCACAGACCTTTCCAGTAACCATGTCCCAAACTACAAGTGGGGGCAGGTAGGAGGGAGAACTTTAATACAATCTGGCTAAACTCTGCCATTGACTGTAAGGGAGAAAAGTCTTCTATGCAATGCCTAGAAAATGCAGAAACTGAAATTAAACTGTTAAAAATAAATGTGACTTAACATACATTTTGAGAGGGATTATATTTTTTTTCCCTACAGAAATGTGATAATATAAATTTCTGTCCAGTCTGGGACATTTTTTCATGTGTCTGTGATTTTCTCTTCCTTTATGCATACTCTTTGCCTGTTAGGAACATTTATTCAGTTTCACAATAAACATTTTATGCCACTGTGTCCTGCAAGGTCGACTAAGCTTAGGAAAACCAAGTTGCTGTCTGTCTGCCTTACCTCATCACTAAAATTCCCAGACAGAACAGAAACTCCAAAATTCATCAAAAGACTATCAGCTAGGCTGGAAACAATTAGAGCTGAATACTAATTTTAATACCTCTATTATATATGCACAAGACAACTATACTTCAGGTTGAAATAAGCAAGATGTCTTGAAGGACTCTTGTTTTTTCACTCTTCCCCAAAGGAAGAAAAGTAACAATTCCATCTAATGAAGTGAGAAGGTGAAGGTAGCTTTACTTTGTGAGTTAGTTAATGAGGCAATATCCTCTTGAATCTTTGAGATAAGCTCTAGGTCAAAAGTAGACAAATTAGCATAACATTCATATTAATGTATTTCAGAATCAGATACAGAAACAACCTGCTCTCTGAAACCTGCCTAATCACAGACAGCTAATTTTCAAAGGAGTTTTGGCACTCATTATGGTGATGGATGACAGTACTAAAAACATCAACATTTTCTTGAGATCTGCCATGCTTTGTAGGCACTTCTCTCATGTACTCCATGAATTGTGTTTTATATTTTTCATAATTTATTTAGATACTCAGAGAAGTAAAATGAGGTTTCTTGCTGAACATATTTTGACATGATGCAACACTGCATTTTTGTACTTACCACCTAGATAGTCCAACACTATCGTGTTCTAGTACCATACAGTTGCAGGGCTGCTATTATAAAGCTGTTATTATCATATTGCAATGACAAATAAACAGACATTTGTATAGACACACTCACACACACAAAATACTCTGTACATGAAGATACATAGACTTCTTCAGGCGTAATTATATATATATATATATTTATATATACACACACAAACACTTCTGCTCTCATAGCTGTGTATGCAGACTGTAGTCACTGTCAACATGTAGCAACTAATATGCTACTGTATGCAAATTATTAAGTTAACTTATTTTTCTGGAAAAGAAATTAAACATTGGTATGCCACAAAACATCAGGTTAACATTACCAATGTTGTCTAGTAAAAAACAAACAAAGAGAAGGGAAAGGATGTGCAGAAGATGCTATTTTAAAATAAATAAATAAATAAACAAAGGTAGCCATTTTAAATCTATTGATGAGGCTGGTTTAGGCTGCCTTCAGTTCTGTTCATCTGAACAAGTCAACATAGTAAACTTGATTCTAGGACAAAGTGCAATCCTTATGGTCTCAAAATTCACTGTTGCTGGAGAAAATTAGTTTTGAAATAAAGTACTAATCACCAGTAACAAAGAAATGCAGCTCTTTGCCCTGTGAGCACCAGACTTGAATATTAGGTATTCAGAGCCTCATCTTAGATGTGTTTTAAGCATCTTTGGAGGCAATAAGCACACTCATATTACACTGCCTACAAGGGAATCTGATGTCTTTTGGCATCTTCTGGGTTCAGGCTCCTTTTGATTGCAGCAAAAAAGAACACAAAGGGTTCAATCCTTAGGCACCGCAGAATAGCCAAAAGCACATATACTTAAAAAATAAGAAATGACTGTAGAGTGCAAGGGAATGGTAGGGATGATGGAAATATTTATCCTACAACTTACTGGAATACAAGCTGGCCACTGGCCTACTAGCAGCGGAAACTGGAGAGCAAGCCAAGGGAAAGGAGTTTGTCTTATCTGACATGAAAGCCAATAATATGTTGGCAGCCACGGCCGCAGATACGACAGCTGTGAGTCAGGGTACAACCTTCCCTCTCCTGCCGCCAGGGCTCTGCTCCCCCTCTCATTTGTGATAGGAACGAAATGTGCAGCTCACTGGGTACCACAGTGATCAATGCTACTGCAGCATTTGTTACAGTAGTCTCTTCCAGCTCACCTCTGGAAATGTCTTTATCACGTAAATATTATATTTTTGCTCAGTTTCACAATATTGTTCCTCTTGCAGCATCTTAGAATTCCTTTTTGCTTATGGTTTTCTGAAAAAGTTCTAGCTATTGTCATCACTCTCCCTTTGCCTACCCATTGCATCACTGATTCTCCTATATTGTGACAAAATCTGAGTTTTTTCAAGTCCATTCCTACCTTGCCTAGCATTTATTTACTAGTATTGAAAATTTATCTAACTTCTATCAGATTATAACAGTAGCTTTTAGTTCATCAAACATATTTATGCTTTCTGCTGTGTGGATCCTTATATTCTTCTGAGCATCTCTCTGTAAAACATCAAAAAGCCATCTCATGGTTCTTCAGATGCCCATCCAAAACTCTCACAAAACACGTTAATGAATACATTTGCTATACCTCATCAGCTGCTATTCTGACACAAAAGAATAGGCTGTCAATGGGATTTTTTGTTTCCATTTTATCACGTGTTTGAGAGTGTAAGACCTATGGGAGGGCTAGAATTTTTGTGCTGTCCTTGCACACCACTTGGCACGAGATAGTTCTCATTTAGAAGAAACAGCAGGAGACAGCTGCAGCTTGCAGCCTGAATGACTATGGCCAGCTCCAGAGACCACATTGCAACTACTCCCTGTGACTGATGCCCACAGCAAAAATTACACTGACTTTAAGGCCTTCTCTCAGTGTTTGGCCCAGGGAACAATGTTAGATTTAATAGCTCATTATAACATTTTATATATAGCAACTTAATTCTTATACTTGGCAACTGAATTCACTTGTTTGATATCCAGGTTTCACTAGTGATCACATTCACAAAGTCATATACGTATTCACATGAAACATTGTGTTCAATCTCACTCGATGGAAACCAAAGAACACAACAAAACAATAAGTTCCATTTATGTTTCAAGGGTTTGTGGGGTTTTGTCCTTCACTGTCTTCACAGTGTGTTTCATCTTCTATCGTTAACCATTATAGATTCACAAGCATTATTGTAAGCATTATGAGGATAATGGGCACAATAGGGGTTCAGTATTTAATGGAAGTAACTCTTGTTTTGGAATGCAACCTTGATGTTTTGTGACTTGGCATCCATGGTTGGATTTAAGAAATATCCCACCATCCTCTCTTTTTACAATGAAGATAATTTCCCACATTTTCAGGTAATACACATGTTGTACACTTTGTTTGGGATCTGTCCAAAACTAGGACTGAATAGCAAACAAATAAAAGGCATTTTATGAACATTCTAGTGGAAAGTATTTTAACATACTATAAATGAAGGAGGGCAGAAGTTCTGTTTTAAGTATCTCGCTCTGAGGTTTTTAAGTTCTGCCTTATGTAGCTCCTCCTTTTTGCAGTTTCTTCTTCCTAATAAGTAAGTCCCATGACTAAACCAGACCCAATGCTAGACTAATTGGAGCAGACATTTCGGCTGCAGATAATTAGGTTTCATATATTTTATATTTTCAATTATTTCATTTATACTATAATCAATGTTTTTCACATGTAAGGAACACTATATTGAACTAGAGAAGTCCAATATAGTTTCTCTAAACTTCACTGTAGTTTCTCTTCTTTCAGGAGAAACAAAAGAATAAATAATTTAAAAAATGTTCCAAATCCTGTTTACATATAGATATGCACTACAACTCAGCACTGGCAAAAGGTAATTATATCCAGACACATACACAGTTCAAGACTGGAAAAAAAACCCATAATTGCCATGTTTAATGATTATATCATTTATGTATCTTTTAACCATATTTGCAATTTGCAATGCTATTTACTTGATAGCATTATGATAAAACTATGAAATCCATCCTTTGAACATATAGTGCTATAAAACACCATTGTATCTGGGAAGAAGTCTTTGAAGACATAGTATATGTGTAGGTATACATGTGATGACACTTAGAAGACCACAAAAACTATGTAAAATAGATAAGCACACCAAGCCTAGTTTCCCAGGATGGCTGTTAGCTATGCCTTTTTCATAAAATCAAATGCCACCTTTGCAATGTTTGTAAGATCATACCCATTGGATATAGTAATAAAAATCTCCACTGGTACCTCAGCAGTATCTTTTTCCCGGAAGCTCTGTATTCCATATAGATTATCTGTTTCAGTAAGAAAGAGATAAAAGAATGTTTCATATTGTTTAATTTCTCTGCATTTTCAGTGAATTTATTTTTCTGGTTTTTGGGGTTTTTTGTTTTTTGTTTTTTTTTTTTGAAAGAATATGTTACTGGTATAAAAACACAACAAAAGTTTAAATATTTATTTTCATTCTATAATAGCTGTAGTGATACTTATTTAGTAAGTCTTTGAAGCTACCTTTTTTCATTAAAATATACAGCATAAATAATAAAAAGCCAATAATATGTTATTTGATTTGATGAGTATAAGAAGCAGGCTCCAAGTGATGAAATTCATACAGCATTTTGTGAAGTCTCAAGGAGAGCAAATTTGCAATGAATAATGATAATTTGAACTGAAAGAAATTAGTGCCTATTTTGATTAGGAATTAGCCTTCTGTTCAAATTTCAACAGAATAATGTATTCGTTCCTGGTTTGAGCATTAGCTGGGTTGAAAGTGTGAGAGAAAAGCTGGTGGACAAAGAGAAAATTAAAAGGTAGAAAGATTAAAAAGCTATTTCTCTAGTTCAGTAATAAAGTAACTTAAACAGTTTAAACAAAGAAATCACGACCAGTATGTTGCACTGAAATGCACATTTACCACAGTGCCTAACCTTTGCCAAGGCATGTACTCCTGTTCTTCAGTTTTTAGGAGTACATTATTCACCTTGTACTTTTGCACCTAATCACTTTCAAATTGCTCAGTTTTGGAGGAAGCTAGAAATGTCAGAGATATATGAAATGACTGTGATAGAAATTACTATGACAACATACAGCAGCTAAGGATGTGGTATGCATGTCATAATTATATACATGCAAATACTGCACAGCTAAGATTTTGCTCACTTTTATCCCTGGTCTGGAAAAACAATTCAACAATTATCTTAAAGTAATTCATGCTAAACCTACTGAAGCTACTTCAGCTACCCTGTTACAATTCCTACCCAGGAACTAGGTGAAACTAGCCAAGGTTAAAATTCTTACCATTTCTAGCCAGGAAAAACACATTTCCAGAAAGAATTGGCTAGAAATTCAGGTTTATGTATTGAAAAAATGTGACAGGGGAAAAATGAAATCTCAGCAATCACTGGTGGCCAAAGTCAAAGACTGTGATGAAATGGCACCTGGAAGTGTCTGCACTGAAGTCTACAAGCTCTTTGAGTAGTTATCTATGAGATAAGCTTTAAAATTGCCAGTATTTCTGTTGCAGTGCCAGCTGTCAGCACTCTGACAGTTTACCTTGACACTGAATCTTCAGAACAAAGGAACTAGGTCATGAAACAGAAAATTTAAGCATATTCCTCATGAAACTTACCTTAAAAGATGAGTGTTCAGGTTACTAAGTCAAGGACTGAAAAGTCATAAAGTGACAAATTTACACTGTATGTTCGACCTTAACTCTCTTTGTATACACGCACTGTCAAACTACTAATTATGTGACTGCAGAAATAATTGTATGTAAAGACCATACTTCAGCTGATGGCAAAAAGGAATGCTGTTATTTAATTTTAAATGATTAATCAAAACATGGGTTTAAAATATCTTGGTGCATACAGTGCCTGTCCATCAGTGTTTCTAAGTTATTTATTATTAACCTGAAAATTACTCTTTTAAAAACTGAAAGAATACCAATTAAACCCACAAAAGTTATTTACAAATATTCTAAATTAATTAAGCTATTGAAAGGCAACTAAGATATTCTGTACAATGACAATACTCCTCTAGGTTTTCTTCCCCTGGCAGAAAGTTACCTCATGTCTACCTTAATGGCTTTTTTTTTTTTTCTTCCCCTGAATTAATACAATGTAAATTTAGGATATTGAATGAATCTGAACTTGAGCATTAGGAAGGCCTTAACCTAAATCCAGTGAAAGCAAATCATTATCGGATGTAGAATTAATCTGAGAAGGAAAGGATCTTCTCAATACCCAGACCCATTGAAAAAGAGACACCTGTACAACAGAAGGGCTCAATTCATGTAGAGCTGAAGCCTTTTAAGCCAAGTTGTATGTTACACTGCAGTGACATGGGAAGAGCAACAGGTCTGGTATTTCTTGGGCCCACTCAGGCAACAGCAGAGACACCTTGGCCAAAAAACATACACCCATCTCCAAATTCACAGAAGTGCTCTAGCAACATATAGTTTCTTTATCACGGGGGAAAGTAGAAATCTATGAGTTGCTTAAGAAGGGGAAGGACTGGGACTGGATGGGAAGCATGAGATGTCTCCTTTTCAACTTTAGGAATTGGAAGACATCACCTCCTTGTGTATCCTCCCACACAGCCCCAACAATCCTCTGCCACTCCTGAGCTCCTTCCCTTAGTTACCCACCTGCCCTCTTTCATTGCCTCAGTTTCCCCCCATCTCCAATCACACTTTGGACATCAAAATGCTCCAACTCCATTGATCAGCAGCACCTTTACAGCTCTATGCTGCTTTTTATTCTCTGTATTGCTTTATTCATTATCCCCTCTTGGATAAAACAGGGAAAGATGCAGCCACAGAGGAACAAGAGTACTCCCTCTGAGGAGAGCTGAGATGAAGGGTGTCTGCTCCATTTTCACTCTTGGACTCCAAGGCAAGGAATTTGGCCACCAACAGGGAGACATCCTGAAGCTGTATTTTGCCTACCCAATTTTTCAGAAGACAAAATCAATTGCTTATAGCCAAAGGCTTTGTCAAAGATCCCCTTCATTCAGAGTGAGTCAACTTCAACTTCCTTATGCCAGACACTCTTAAATGTACACCTCCCAGTGTAATTAAATCACTTAGAGCTGAGGGAATGCAAACTTTCAAATGTTGATGCCCTCCATAAGAGTAGCGCTATTTCTAATTCCCTTCTGTCTTCCTGCTCCAGGTGGGAAAGGAGGACACAGTTTCTATATCCCCTTGTATCCAAAAGTTATGTCAGAGCGTTTGCCTACTTTCTACTGAAGCACAAAATGCACATACTGCACAAAGCACTCCTAAGTTTTGCAAAGCTATTTCCTGCTATTGGAGAAAATAATACAATGCTACCATAAATCAAACCTCAGCCTTTAACGAATGGGCTGCTTCATAAGGACAGAGATAATCTTTTATGAGGCTAACTAATAAAGCTAGAAAAAAGTATGGAAGCTTCTGGGAATACATTATTCAAACCATGATTTCTTCAGGTCGTAGATTTATGGGTCAAGTCTATTTAAAAACACTGGGAGTAAGTGTATAGTATCATGTACAAGACATGGAGAAATAAGGCAGATTACATCTAATATGTATTTATAAAGCCATTGCTCATAAACTGTTCAGAGAATAAATGTTTCCTAAAGCCATCTGAAGCACACTGAAATATGCTCCCTGACAAACACATCCTTTACAACCTCTTCCAAGTCAGAAATGGTTTTTAGTTTAAAACCAGCAGCTACAGTTTTTCTAAAGCAGTATAGAAATAGCATATTCTTCTGCATAAAGTGCTTCCTTAGTGAAGATAAAAGAGCATGGAAAATACATTATTTTTCTGTTCTATGCACCACGTCAATTAAAAGCAACAATTAATTGTGTCAAGGTGCAAAACAATGTTTTTAATTACATTGCCAGAGTAGTGTAAGAGGTTCACATGCAATGACTGCATACTTGATTGGTCTAGGATACTCCAGAAGATAGAAATCCTTCCCTAAGGTAATGTTCCCCACCTCATTCATGTTAATTTACTTCACAAATAACCCCACTACTTATTTTATTGACCTCTGCAGTAGAGCGTTTTTGGAAGCAAAACCAAGATTTCTTCCCTTTTATGGAAGTTTTATTATTTCACTCTATATCTCAATACCACCGAGAGTATGCCATAACAGCATCACATTTTACAGTCTATCTTGTAATTTAAAATTGATTATGAAGGTAACAGAAATAATTCTAAAAGAATAGAAAAGTTGATTTTTAACAACATTCACAATATCCTACAGGGCCCATGAAGCCCAATTTCTCACTTCCATTGCTCTCACATTGAAGCACATTTAGAACACAGAGCACCAAACCACTCTTTTTTCTTTATGCCTTTACCTCTACCATCATTGAAATAGCATACCCTAAGGCAAAAGAGGGAGCAACGACAAACTCTTTCCTGAAAAGTTCATAAAGCAAACATGATCCATATATCTAAGTGTCTATTCCCTTTGTGCCTTCAGGGAGAGAGGAATATTATTGAAATGATTAAATTCATTTTACTGTCTAGTGATTTTGAATAGCATTGTTAAATCAGAAAAAGCATATCACTGTAGTCTTGAAGCCAGGGTCTCTAATCCAGTGCTAGAGGTACGTGGAACCATATCCACATGCTGCAGAATAATATATTCAGAATTATATTAGATATTTCCAGTTGTGGAGGGCAGTTTCACACTAAAACGATATCCTAGCTTAAATGCCTTTGTCAAAACAAGTTTTCCTGTGGTTTCTGAACCTTTTTTGTTGAACTTTTACAAATATAGAGATTGTCTTAATCCCTTTTCTTTTTATTCAAACACCTGTGCTGGTGCATATTCATAAAGATAATTAATATCTCATCATGCATCTTTCAGATGTTTTTTATTAAAGTTCTTCAGGAAGATTTTCCTCTTACCTGTTTCCTAGCTTCTTCAGAACGTTTAATTAAAATAGTTCTATGAAGATACACAACGTGTACCCTCCAACTAGTGACAGCCATTGTGCAAAAAACGAGCCAGTGTGTTGAGTAACTGGTTATTGCAACCTTTCTTCTCATGACAGCCTGTGTTCTTATTGTGATGCAGAACTGCTGAGGTATCAATTAGTATGTGGTTTCTGAAAGCTTTTATAATTCATGTTTGAAATGCCAACTTCAACCACAAAGCACAGCACTCCCATAATCTACAAAATAAAATTTGAGGCTCAGTTTCCATGTACCTAAACTTCTTCAATAATAAAATTGTGTCTGCTGAAGACATCTGTTACAACTCAGTAACATCTAATTTTAATGGCAAATAATAGAGTTCAGCTCCATAAGATTAGAGGTTATGGGCTGGGCCTTTTGGCTGGCTTGGCGTCCTTGTTAAAATGTTCTGCCAGCCAACTTAATACATGCATTAAAAACTACCAATGACTTGATGATTACTTCCTCCTCCTAAGCTTCAATATAAAGAAATTCTGTCATCTCTTAATGCTTTGCTCCATTGCATTGTTGAGCCTATGGCAGCATCTGTTTGATGGAACTGACAGTAATATTGTTTCTTTTCACTAAAAATACATGCTAAATAAGGAGAAATCCAGAGTTAATTATATGGTGAAAACATGCTCTGCTGGAGACGAGGTGAATTTGCAAAAATCACTGCATTTCAGGCCAGACCTGTTTGCATTCCTGGGTTTCAGATAATGGACTTTTTCAATCCATAGTTTAAGACTCAAATTTTTTTCTGATCATGTTCAGTCTACTAGCACATGTAAATCACAAAATGGTATACAGCTATTGTAGAGGAAGTTTTAGGAAAATAGACATAACATCACTTGTAACCAAAGTTCTGATTTCCTTTTCAATCTAACACTTGGTGAGAGGTATTTATAATTCTTCTTGATATCTTCTTGATAATATATATTAGTGAAATAACCAGATTTGAAATGCCTGTGGAAATCATGAGCATCTTCATCTAGCCTCTAACAGGGCACCCAATCCAAAGAGTCACTAAGTAGAACTGCTTGCCTGGACAAGCATGATTAAAGCTGCAGAGAGGCATTCACCAGAGACTCAACTGTTACTAAATAAGTCTCTGTGAGCTGGCAGAATCTGGGAATATTGTGCCATAAAAATCAATCTGTCCCATTTGAAAGCTGAATAGCAGAAATATTGTAAGCTTGGGAAGAAAAATGATCAGACACCCCAAAGACTTGCTGCTGAGGTTGCCAAGGTCTAAATGGAATTTTTGAAGAAGTCTGATGGACTTTTTGAAAAAGCAGAAAGCATGGGCTAGGTCATGGTTTGGATTTTACTGCCCCTCTGTGCCCTGTTTTCCCTCACCCTTACTCTGACTCTCCCCTTCGACAGCTCAGCAGCTTGAACTCTTTATCCCTTCTCTCTAGGAGGACTTACCACTATACTGTTTATAGTGATTATCCATGTACACACAGTGCCTAAGACATATAAGGATTATCAAATCTGCCACTTTCATGACTCATATAGATAACAAAATTGCAATCCAGGAATGGGAGAGTGCCTTGGAATAACATCACAGACCATTTCCTCAGCTATGGCCAGGCTTTCCTCAGCTATCACTCACAAATAGCATTTTAATACAGTATGGTCCTGGTTCCTGACTATGTCACTTCTGGTACAGTCATTTGCAGCTCTACAAATCAAATTAAAACCAAGTGGCAGATACTTTTAGTAGTGCTCTATGAACAAATCTATAATTTGACATTTAGCAGTGAGCAACAAACTTTTGATGAAAGGAATCCCCAAATATTTTAAGGCGCTAAAGACTTAAAAAAAACCACTTACATGTTTATGCACCTCTCCAGAGCCTTTTGTTCTTTCCTGTCTTCTCTGTGTTAAGACAAGGGCTGGCCATGGACACCCACGTCAGCATGCTGGCAGAGGCGGCTGGTCATAACACAAGCATAAGGGAGGTAAGGGGTTGCAACCAAGGAGAAAAGAATTTACAGTAGCAGCATTTTAGAAGCAATGGGGATGTAGTTTTTCAGACCTGCTGCTGAGCCAACTAAATGTTAACCTCCAAGGAAAGGACTCTTACCACTTCTCCCCAACACCCCCTCTCTTGTACTGGCTCTGATATTCACCCAGTCACTAGGTACATGATTTGCTGCTGAGTAAAAAAGAAATAGAACAAAAGAATCATTTTTTTTCCCCCACCAAGCACTTCCCTCTCTTTCTTTTAGGATCAGCAACTGCAAACTCACCTGAGTGACACACCATGGTGAAGAGAAACAGCAGAAGTGTGACACTGACAAGGAGAGCTGAAGAGCTAGATGTGAGGGAGGGGAAACCCTTTTTCAGAGATGAAAAGAAATTAAATTACATAATCAGAAGCTATATCACAAAAACACATCTCCAGAGTGAGGGCAATGACCCTGCAGGCTTAGCCAAACAGTCAGGTGAATAAGCAATACTTACTGGATAGTCACTCTTCCAAGTGCATGGCGAGGGAGCAGAAATGGAGAAAAAAGTGGGAGAAACTGAGGTAATATGTCTCTCTTTTTAGTCATTATGTAGAGCAGCTGTAAATAGTGTTTGCCAAATGGGCTAAAGTATGTACTCAGCACCCCAGAGTAGGGATGGTTACAAGGATGCTGAAAGCACAGCCACAGATCATACTGTCCTGGAGTTAACCTCCCATCTCCCACTTGCTTAGGATGTGTCATAAAGCAACAGACTATCTATGACTGGAGGATTATTTTTATCATGTCTTTTTTGAATGAACAAATATTAAGCAATCCTATTGTTTTTGTCTTCTCTCAGTGCTACGCTATATGTCAGTTTCACTCCTCTGCTGTCTTTAATAAAGGTCTTTGTGTGCTGGACTCACCTGCAGAGCTCTTTAGGAACAGAAGACTGGTCACCACCAAGCAAATCTTTCTTCACCTCTCACGACTCTATTTATGATATACTGATTGATCAATCATCAGAGAGATTAAAGGTCATCATTATAAAATTAATGGCTTATGGCTGCAGCAAATCATGGCTTTGAAATTTATTGGAAAAGGCTGTAAATTGTCACTCATGTTATTACACAAATAAATCAGATAGTTACGGCAAATTGATTAACCGATTTCAATTTTTTTAGGAACAAATAGTTGCTCCAACCTATTTTTCTCCCTTCTTGGACAAAATGATTGCCTTCTACTCCAAGTGAATGATTGCCTGTGTGTCCAAGGCCACAGTTATTGCTTTAAGTTGTTTCACACACATTAAAGTTTTCCTGAGTGTTGTTCACTGCAATTTGCTTTTATATGAGCAGTGCTCCTCATTTTAAATGACTGAATGGTACAACGGCTGTTTGAAATGTTGAAAATAATATTTCAACAGCATAATCAGCATTATATTTATATATCAAGCAACCCTACAATTAATATAGGTAGGCTTTTTTAAGTTTCACAATAAAAATAGAGGACTGAGGATAATTTCCTATACTGAAAGAGAAACAATTAAGACCCTATCATTATACCTGGATTGCTGTAAATACATCAGTATTGTGTAGTGAGGAGGGGAAAGGGAATTAATAGAATGTTTCAATAACAGAAAATAAAGTTGGCTGAAATTCAGGACATTCATTACTGACATTTCAATGATTTTTTCTAGCAAAAATAATTATATAGAGGTACGTTAAATTAGAAATTAAAAGTCAACTAAGCACATTTAAATTACCCTTATTCTCACTGCATTTGCACCATCTGTGTGCCTCATATCCCTCTGGATCACAGCTAGCAGACACATTGGTTGAATTTACATTGTCAATTCAGATTACTCTTTGTTTTGTTTCGATGCCTTTCTGCTGTAATCAGCCTCAGTACACACCTGCAGGATCCCTTCTGGAGAAAACCGGGTAAGTTGCTCTCACCAGCTAAAACCCAGACATAGCACCATGGCTAGATCAGCTCAGGCATTGCTCAGATGGGCAGTATATATAGATCTGGACCGGGTTTTATTCCTGCCATAGAGACCTGTCCTATGAAGCTAGCAGGTCTTGCATCCTCCTTCATCCTCTTGGCATGCCTTGCCACAGGCACAGCCTGAAGTGTCATGTTATCCAAACACAAATGCAAAAAGCTGTCACATCTCTGTCACATTGCAAAGAAGTATCAATTATTAAAACACCTTAAAATAGCTAAAACATCTAGGGATGAGTGAATGCTAGGAAGGGCCTGGAGACTCATGCCTCAAACCATCTTAAAACTGGGATTGTGTGGGGTGAAGGAAGACGTGTTCTTAACTGCAAGAGCTTTAATGGCTACTAAAAGGAGGATGTATCAGCTCAGCTTGCTGCTGAGAATTTTAGTGCAGTGTCCCTTGAAACTGAAAAACGCAAAGCATCCCACTTGAAGGTCCATCATGAACATTAGGATGGATATGTAAAAAGTATGGACCTGGGAATTTTGTGTACTGAATATACCATGGGCCAGAGTGGCCTGCAGGTGAGATACAGAAAGCTCTGTGATACGTGAGTCTGAGATCATTACACATTTCATCCTCTGGGACTAGCCAAGTCTCCCTAAAAGATCCCTAAAGGGAAGCACACACCACACTAACCCTTTGAATTAAACTGTTGCCTGGGAAGGTAGGATGATCTGCAATTCACTTCAAAACAGTTCTAGCCCTATTACAAAGAAAATACTAACACAAAACCAGGCACTTGTGGTACACACACATAATGACTAGCAGAACTGTTCATGCTATCATGAAGCAACCTCTCTGTCAATGTGGACAGCAGAACTGATTAGCAAGTCTGATTCATCACGATCCCTCATTGGAATCTTACTCCTTTGCATATATAGTACCACAATACCTCCTAAAACATCCAATTTGCTAACATGAATGCAGCTGGAAAGAAGATACTGTTTGGCCTCCTACATGTTGGAGCATCTAGTCTCTCGATATCAGAATGGCCCCAGCAACTGTGGTTTGCCAGTCATAAAGCAGACAAGTCTGAGGATAAATGTTTTATGACAAAGATTTAACTGACACCTTACAGGCCTGGGAAGAAGGAACAGAAAGATAACAGAAATGTCACATTTTCCCATCTGAGCCTGCATGAAGCACAGTTCAGGCAAAGCAGAGACTTTGTGCCAGACAGTTAAAATGAAGGGGAACGTACCAGGTTCTCTGTGTCACCAACTACAGCTCACCCTCAGCTGTTCATCTGTTCAGGAAATGTTGCTTTCAAGGAAGTACAATAGGGCGCTTGGCACTGTTTTTCTGTATACACATTGATAAATGCTAATTATTAAGACTTGTTTATAACAGCTCATAACTGTTAAGGTGGCTAAAAATGCTTCACACTTAACATACATAAAAACAAATTAATTGAAAAGAATCCACTAACCTGGTTAGGACTTCATCTCACAAATACTGATGATATAGACAAGTCAAAATTTACTCAAGACAAGTCAGAATGTACTGGTCTTAAACGTCAGTAATACCTAGTAATTGAGATATAATTTTTTTTTAGCTAATTTCTTCATGTGCACTGATTCACATGCATCCTATATGCCAGATACTTGCCTGTTGCAAATCAGTCATCCCATCAACTTAAAAAAAAAGTCATTAGTTGGAGCCAGGTGCTTACAATGCCAGATGGTCAGTGTAAGGTTACTGAATTCAGTGGAGCAGGGTTGATTATCACCATCTGAAAGCCCAAAGCTTCTTATAAGCACAGCCAGTTATTTTGGGTAATTTTTTTAACTGTGTCCTAAATATATTCTAAAAGTTTTACAAAAGTTTCATGCTTTTTACAATGAGGTCTAAAACATTAAAAACCTCTATAAATGTTTTACAGATTTAACAAAGCCAAATAAAAAAAAATCTCTGCAGGTTCATCCATTCCTATTCTGAAGGTCCCTGTGGGCACACTGCTTCATAGAAACTCTTTTCCCAATGTAATAGAATCTCTTTTTAATGGCAAAAAGCTGCATTGTTATCCTTAACTCTTAGACCAATATTTGCTTTAGTTACATCATAATGAAGCCCTTTCTATAGAAATCAGCTGGGAAGAAAAAAATCCCTATGGAACTGTAACAAACAGAATATGCCACCTAGCTCACTAATTTTCAAAGATCACAGTTCTCATAAATCTAGTATGATGCCTGTAATACACTTTCAAGTAGCACCAAGCAGAGCTGTTGAACTTTGCTTTTCAAGTATCTTCTTTTCTTGTTTTGCCCTGAGGTCTCTGAACTTCGGTGAGTATATGAAAGTCCTCAGAATTCCCACTATTTTCTTCCTCTTTCTTCTGTTACTAACCATCTTCTGAGTTACCACTAAAAAAGCCACACTGCTGTAAGCCAGCTGTAGGTGCTTCACTGTCTCTTGACAGTCAGTAGCCCAAAGAGCTGAGCAAACACAACCACTATTGAGCTCCCTTTAGGGTGTCCAAATATCAAGACATCTTTCACATGACCAGTAATAGAAGAAGTAAAATTCTGATATTTAAAGAGAGACTTGATTAACTCATTGCTCTGAATATTTGAAGTTTAAGAAAACCATAATATATTTGTTTTCTTATAATGTTTAAGCAACTTAAAATCTTAGAATAGTTATAAATTGCACTGAAAGATCTCATCAGAAAAGAGTATATCTGGATGCATATATCAGTATTTAAAAATTCTAATGCTGTCCTATATAGTTATGACACTGTAATTTGGTAATCTGAGTACAGTATTTACATCTCCAACTGACATAGCCAGTTTGATAATGAAGAGGACAGAAATAAATCTTGAGGATATTGAAATCAATGGACAAATTTTAATTGCTTTCTAAAAGGATATGATCTGGCACCTTGCAAAATCAATGCAGAGAAAAACATAATAACACCGTTACACACAATAATCGTCATTTGGCGACTGTATAAAGACCACAAATATTTGTATTTCTTTGTGGAGCAAATGTATATCCTATTATTTTAAAATATGTTCCAGCATATCTTTAATATATCCTACTACTCCCCAGAAGAGTTTGTCAGCTTAAAGAAAAAAATATTTTCCTTTCTTTTGTACAGTGTGTTTTATTACCGTGTTAAGCTCTTAAAAAAGACATTAGAGTCTTCTTTAGGTTCTCTTCTTGGTGGCATTGCCACCACTGAGTTATTATGTAAATTATTGCAATCTGGTTAGCTCCTTCCATCTCTTTTCTTAACAAAGGGGTTTGCAAGTGCTAATCAAAATGTTGCAATTTACATATTAATGAAGTTTTCATAATGGCATTTGCTTCATATGCAATATGAATGGTATGGAGACCTTTCACTTTTCTTGTGAGCAACCACCACATTCTGATTTCTTAAGGTACATTTGAAAACAACTTTAAGTGCATCTCTCTCTATATCCATATTTCTATATTCATTCATTATCAGAGTGATACACTCCACTGTTTGAAGTTTAAACATAGCATCACTTGTGCCTATGGACTGTCATTATTTACTCACATTCTCTTGAACACTTTTGTTGCAATCATTCTGCAAAATACTAAAGGCACATTTTTCTGCTGAGAATGCTGAGCATGAATAAGTAGTTAATAATTTTTGTGGTTTAAAAAAAAAAAGGGAACAGAAAAAAGAAAGGGGTTGGGGGGAGAGAAAATTTTTTTAAATATCACAACCCACTCCTATAAAAAGCTGAAAAGTAAAAAGTTGCCCTAACAAGATAAATGTCACATTAAAAAAGCTGGATAGGGAAGCACATTTAGTTTCTGGTTTACATTCTAATTTCTACTTTGCTTTTATTTTAAAATATGGAAACCACACAAACTGTGCTTAGTATTATATGTTTAAACCTTTCTAATTAATGATCTAGGATCAAATATATCTGCAAATCAATACAGTGAAATCTTATTGATGACCACTTTCTGTTGTTAAGTCCCTTAAATTCCTGATAGAAATTGTTAGGGAATGCCAAACGTTTATGGTATTCCAAGTGATAAACTGGCATCCATATTAAAGTGGACTTTCCAATATTTTTCTTTAGAGCTTCCAGTCATGGGATTCTGTTTAGCTCTTTTCAGTTAGACTAAAGAGTTCTTGACCAATTTTTTTTTCCTCACTCAAAAAAATGGAGATGAGGTTAAATATGTTTGCAAGACTAAATAAATTATGTGAAATCTCTCAAAACCAATCATTTTTTAAACTATTTTATTTATTCTTATTTGAACTTTCTCCAGTATTTAATTATTTTCTTCAGGAGTGGACTCTAAATTCAAGCATTCCAGAAATATTTATTCTTCATGATAAAAAATCGAAACTACTCATCAGTTTCCTAGGTTCCTGCTCTGAACAATCCCATTGGCCTTTTTTTTGACCATAATTTCTACTGGGACCTCATTTCAATGGGATAACCACATTATTCAAGTTCTAATGGAAGATTTTATGTGCATGGTTTTTATCATTGAAAAAGAGACCTAATAATGGTTGCATCTGAAGTTTCATGACAAATACTTCAAAAGCAGATTGAAGATATGCAGGGGTTATAGAATGATATTAAGTAAAGGATAAATTACACTGAATTTCAGGAAAACACTTGAGAATAAGATTGATTCAGCTACATAAATATTCCCAGGGGTGTTGATAAGTGTTTCATTGCTTTGAGTATTTAGAACTAGTGCTAAAGAGAAAATACATTTTCTTTTTTTTTTTTTAGTTCAAAGCATTTAGAACTGAAGTCATGTTCATTTCTAATTTTTGTTCTGTTTTGAAACTGACATATGATCAATAATTTTACTGAAATAGCTAGCATTTGAAAAATGATACATTTCAATAACTGTTGCAATCATCTTTTCAGTATGCAGATTGGAATTAACCCATAAAGGCCACAAAATAGTAAAAGTGTAACATGAAGAATTTAATTCTATGCTTTCAAAAGGTTATTTTCTTCAACCAGAAAACCAAGCCCATATGAAAATGTAGAGCACCTATACTTAGAAAGAAATTAAGCAATGCTTTGGAGATCATGCCTGCTTTTTGCACCTCCTATCCAGTTCTCAATATTTTATTCCCTGAAGGGAGAGGCAGGGATGATGCACAATGCCAGCCATCATGCCAGTGTCTCGTGTTGTGCAGGGGAAAGATGGAAAGTTTTTTGTGTACTTGTTCTTGCAAAGATATATTATGACCCAACCAGAGACAAAGTGAAATTCTTACCAAAAACATAATATGATTGAGCTCTGTTTAACACCTCCCGCATACTTCAAAGAGATGATCTCTGATAGGGGTTAACTGAAGCACAGCAATTGATGAATTTGTACTTGAGCTGTTCATAAGCTGCAAGCAGCTCAAGACTTGCAAGTTGGCAATGCTGATCTAACGCAGTGCAGCATCTAAAGCAGGAAATAAAATCATTATAATTCAGCACACTTACTGCATATGGTATCTGATAACAGATTACAAAGACAACACAGAAAACTATTTGAAACTTTCTTTGTAAAACCTGTGGGAGATTTATTCCAACCTTGCATAATTTCTATGAGGAATTCTGGCAAGATGTTAATCCATCCTTGTTTTATAGACAATTTATTTATCTTTAAATTAGGTACAGGAAATTACTTCTGTCAAAGGCTAAAGATCCTGTTTTCATGGGGACTCCCCTGTAAAGAGAAGTTCTAGTGTTTTAATGGCAGATGAAGAAAAGCAGTGGCTTTCTTTGTCATTTGGAACCAGAGGGGATATATGTGTATATATAAGTTTATGGATATATATAGATATATATATAAAAGCACTGTTTGGGAACTGCAATATGGTGTTTAATACTTCAAGAAGAGAAGCTCACCTTTTATTCATGCTTACCATAATGTTTTACAAGCAAATCACAGGTACAGCTGAGGAACTAGGTCCTTCCAGAACTGGTATTGGTAGGCAGTTTGCATGCAGCCAGGTCTTGAATCTGGTTGGGGTTTTTTGGTTGTTTTTGATTTGTTTTATTTTGTCTTTTTGTTGTTGTTATTATTATTGCTATTGTTGTTACATATAGATTGTTGTTGTATATGTCATTGTTATTTGTTTGTGTGGGGTTGGTTTTTTTTTGGTTGGTGGGTTTGGGTTTTTTTCTTCATTTTTAATGCATCTGGTGTTTTTTTTTCAAATACATGCCAACTGGAACAATGCCTTTCACAAATGTTATAAAGCAAAGAACTAACCTTCTAAAACAGATTTCACTTTGATTCCATGACAGTGGTGGGTGTATTATTCTCAAAACTGAAAGGTTCATGTTTCAGGCATGTGAATAATCTTTTGCAGTTGCTTTTTATTTCAGAAGGCATAGCATATATTCCACATCCTGGAAAATCAATTACAAACTTACCCTTTGCTGTAAGGGAATCATCTGCCAGGGAATCATCAAACACAAAGATGTACAGGTACCTGGAAAAACAATATTTTGTGGAGAGCTCTCAATCAAACATTCCTAAAGAGAACAGATTCACTGATCCATACTGTATCTGTTACTTCTCATTCCAGATCAAATGACCCAATAGAATTCTTTGTACGGATACTTAAAAAGAGATCACAAACAAAATGATTTTGAATGCAGCAAAACTGCCTTGTGGATTTTCTATTTTTGTACAGATCTGCACTACATTCTGCCTCTCAGAAAACTCCAGCAGAGTTCCTCCTATAACATCAGTTATCTATCAGATTTCATCTGCTTAGAACAGATTTAGCAAAGAAGTGGAATCAGAGCAGCAAAGGGTTTAAAAGCATTCCCTTGGAAATACACTCTACAGAGCATCAGCATGAAATTATAGGGGAGGTAGGAAATGGGAGAGAAACATATTTCTATGAAGGTGTCACACCTGTGACATGTCTGGTTGAAGTATGGGATGGAACAATAAAGATCCATGCTGGCCAGCTGTTACCAAACAAAGGCTCAAATAATGTAAGCATTCCAGTTGGGTGGCTATTCTAAAGCTTAAAAGGTGTATGGTATAGAAGTGGGAGAAGTGTCAGGGAAGAGACAGTGGAGTATGGTGTGGAACCATAGCATATGAAGGAGTCCTAGGTTCTTCTTTGCTCTTACTTGTAATGAAAGACAATGCCAGTCAATTAAATGAAGTTTGGAGTCCAGCCAGAAACTTTTTCTGCACTGTAATTTCACTTTATGGAAGAGAAAGGTGCTTTTAGTTATATCATTCCTGTTATTGCCAGAAACATGAGTTAGAAACTTGACATTGCCCCACACTTAGAAATAAGTGACATATGTCATTGTTCTAAAAAACTAGGATACTGCATAGACTTGGGGTGAACAGCAATAGTAATGTATTCTTATACTCTTCATAAATCAGAGAAGTTCTCATGTTTTCAAATTGACATGTCTAATTCAAAAGCAATGAGGAATTACAGAACAAAATGTCAGTGGGGAGAAATATGGTTTGGCATTTATGGTAAGAGTTTGAAAAAAGATAATTTACTTGGAAACCTGAATGAGCAGGTTCACTTAAAAGCATTTGTCAGTTCCACAGTTCTACCTGGGAGATACAGCTCTTTGACTTGGCTCTAAATTTCAAATATATGAGCAAGCAGCTAAATATTTTAGGTCCATATGTCTGGAGACCAGTTACTGTCCAAAATAATCACTTTCTCCTCTTTTTCTAACACTTACTTCCAAAGTAAAGCAAAAGAGCCTATTTCAAGTCACCTCACACCAGCTGTTGACAGAAATTTCATGATTTTCTATGGTATTTTTGTTGGAGACAATTGCCAAGGTGTCCAGACTGTTGAATCATGGGCAAGTTGAGATTTCACCTTGGCAGAAGGCCATGTAATTGACATTTCCACTGCCAGAGTTTGTCCAAGTCATTTCAAGAGCCAACTAGATTTTATTTTGCCTTATCTGTGGGTTATCATTCTTACAAGAATCATCTCATTCTGGCAGGATCTTGATTTAAGGCTTTAAAAGTCAGCTGAGCTCAAACTGATTTTGCAGGGTCACAAACACTGCAGGTTCACTCCATAATATGGAATTAGAAGATTGAGCACCAGACCTTTCAAGGTCCTAGAAACTGTTAGATGTGCCTCACAGTCTCATTCTCAATTAAAGCAATTTTTAAGGCTGTCAGCAGCTCACAATTTTATCTCATGGTTCTCACCTCAATATTTTTCCCAGGTGCACAATCCTTTCCTTACATTTGCACAGCACATGAGGAGCCTTCCCTTGTGTTATATTTAGATTAATACATATTTCAAGTTTTCACCCAAATAAAATTTCACATTCCAAAAAATGTCTACTAATCTAAATTATTATCTCAACCATGGGAGCACATAGGATGGAATGCCCATTTTCACCATGCTTGCATATGAAGGATCAGCCGTGCAAATTTGTTACATGTTTGATTTAATTGTCAATTGTTTTATGAACAGGCAATAATTAGTTATTTTCAAGTATAGCGCTGCTTTTTACAAGCCATTCCCCAGGGAAACAAAATAAGCACTGAGCTGTTGCTAAGTAATTGCAGGACATAGTTTTAATGAGTTTGCCATGAAAACACTATCAGTTAGCTTGTAGATTTTACCATTCATTATACCCCTTTGGCTACTCACTTTTTATTTATTTAATTGAAAGAGGGTAGCTCATACAAAATCCTAGACAAGCAGTCATCACACGTGTGTGAAGCTACTCTGAGTTATAGAAGTCCCACTGTAAATGAACTTCAGAACTGATGCAGACTGCATGCATATGAGCAACAAATGTGATCATGGTGTCCTGAACTTCTTGTAGGGCAGTCTAAGTCAGAGCAACTGTGTGGAGCAGGTGCTGCATGGCTAATCAGTCATGTGAAACACGCCAAACACTATTAGTACATCATATGTTATAAAAGCACCTTCTGTGTTAAAATCTGAAAGAAATAAGATAATCTTTTACTTAATATAAATTTATTTTTTTTTAGCATTGGATAGCAAATGTTAGTTGGATGTCTCATGCCAAAATACAGCTCTGCATACATAAGGTAATGTCATTTACAGGGGAGGAAAACCTGATCCTATATCTTAACTTCTGAGGTAGCAGCTACCAGTTTTTTCTAAATGTCTTTGTTTATCTTTGCCATTGCTAACATTTACTGCTAGATGTTTCCTCCTTTAGTTGTCCAACTAAATAATTGCTAAATACAAGATACTCTTTAAAGAAAATAAACTGCAATTAAATATTTTGTTAACAATGTTGCAGAACCTTGAAGGAACAAGGTTCCTTCTATATAATCCAAATTGTCAAAAATATGTTCACTAACCACAAAAGCCAACAACCTACATGACATTTTATTTTAATAATGGCTGTGAAACAGCAGAATAATTATTACTACTTACTATTTGCATTGTAGCAATATCAGCAACAGAAAGTTACAAATCCTTCCCCACAGAGCTTTGGTACCAGTCCAGCCATACACTTAAATAAATATACAACACATAGTAAACCTACTGAATTCTAAATGCAACTTGTGTGCTTCAAGTTAAACAATGTGTTCAACAGCTTCTCTGAGTAAGGAGTTTAAAACCTATATATCTCTTTTTGGAGCTTAGCACTGTTCAGATATGTGATGCTTTATCCAAGGAAGAGTTAAAAAAGGAAGCTTCATTTATATTTTCTCTTCATTGTAAGAGTAATTGCCATTTAGTTAGAAAATCTCTTCCTCCTAAAAAGTGCCCCACAAACATACATGTCAGGGACTTCTACTGGTTCATAAATATAAATATCCACAATATAGCCACCCTGTGATAGTCCTGTTATTTATTATATACCATAAAGAACATATTCTTTCCATCACTTTGAATTATTCTTGACATCATGCTCTGTACCTGCAACAGGGCACTAGTCTTTGTCTGAAAAGGTCATTGAAACCAAATATGGTGAACGAGTTGAAGTCTGGCCAGTAGCCTGTACTACAAACAATAGCATTTCAATATCCCTGTGGAGGTGCATCTATTCCTTGCTTGTTTTTTTCCAGTGCCATTACTTGTGATCAAGAATTCAAGCACTGTTAAACAATTAAAGCCTTTTTTTTTTTTTTTTAATATGACACTTGTCTTCAGTTTCCTATAGCTCTTATTATTAGTCATCCATTTTCTGCCCTCCACACAAGCATGCACTTTAGCCTACTTGTGGCAGCTTCAAAAACTGAGAGAAAGAGGGAATATCAAGGCCATATTCACCATTACAAAGTTTTTCAAATTAAAAAACATTGCAAACTTCTGGGATGCTAATAAAAAAAATGGGGATTTTGGTGCTCTAAGTCAGATAATAATCTGTTTTCATCAGTAACATAACAGTCTGTGATCCTATTGCAAGCCATTCCTTAAAATTTGCTTTACAGATGTGTTACCAGTAGTAAACTGCACTAGAATGACCAGTACTGAGACTGGCCAGTGCTTATCAGTCATATGGAACAAGAGGTATCCCATACCTGAGGATGCTGCTAGGTGGGGTTCAAGCTGGAGACACCATATGGGAATAAAGCTGGTTGAGTAATCATACGATCAAGACTTTAGGATATTTACTGAAGAGAAGGAAAGAAAAGAACTGAAAATGACAAATACATCATAAAGCTGATTAAGAGCAAAATCTGTCTCAAAATCTGAATTATTTTGACATACTTGTTTGGACACGTTATTTGGCTGGTCTTAATCCAGAACTTTTCTTCTTTAGTAAATAATCTTTTGATCAATATTTTCTAGAAACTATTTGAGCAATAGAAAACCATTAAATAATCGCACAAGAAAGTAGTTTTCACCTTTGATGAAAAATAGTTAACCTGAAAGCTTCAGTCCTGCTCTCAAAAATGATGTGTAATATGTCAAAGCCAGAAGCAATGTTTCAGCAACATCTGACATGAGAAGCCAAGCAGTGGCCATGCAGAAAGCCCAGAGAGGCAGCCCACCTTGCCTCTCTGCCACAGCCAGAGCAGAGGAAAGGCCAAGCCCAAACCAGACAAATAGAAGCATCAACTCATTAAATGATGAGAAGAGGCTCAGTGTTCAAAGGAAAATACTATCTTTGCTGACTTCACTAAGATAACTCCTTTATGCTTCACTGTCAAAGTTTAAAGTAGTATACATTAAAAAATAAAATTATGACAATTCTTTCCATACTGAATGCAGACAATACCACGTAAAAAAAAAAAAACAACAAACTGAAGAAAACGTGACAATTTAATTAAGCAATACCAGACTCTCACAAATTTTTGTTACTTGTCTCTAAAGAAATTAAGTACCACAGCATGCTCTATCAATGACCCTGCATATTTTTGCTAACATTTTTCCATAATTGATGTCACAGACCTATCTCAGACTAATGACATTATGTTTGCAGGTTTCTAGTGCTCTTATCAAGGAACTTGGGAAGTAATTTCCCAAAGACTTAATATGTTTCTGTCCTCATTTTCTTGAACTCTCATAGCTATGAATGATTTGCATATTTAATATTTCTCTTTCCTCAAGATCAGGTCTACATCATGAAGACCATGGCCCTGAATCATTTAAGAACATAAACTTGTTCTCAACTTCAAGCAAATGAGTAGTCATTTTGAAACTGCTAAAAAATATTTCTAATTTTAAGTCATACATGTGTTTTACAAGCTGGGGTCCAATTTTTTTTTTGCTTGTACTGTACAAAACAGACATTGGTAGAAGTATGGAATAAAGGATGGAAGGAAGAAAGGACAGAAGGAAGCTTGCTTGCAACCTAAGCATACAGGTTGGGTTCTATATGAAACAAATATGAATGTGGTCTCTTCCCTCATGAGCATGACCAGGTCCTCACCTCCTCAGATGTCCAAAAAAATTCCATATATTTCTGGTTCCTACAGGAACCCTACAACCTCTCCTAGAAACTATTTCTGTTAGTTGGAAACCTGTGCCATGGCTGGCTGGCTTTACTGTGGCTATGAAGGTTGTCTGCTACTGTGGAAAGTTTGTAATACTGGAGAATTAACTTCCTATTTTGTTATCTTTCTCTGCCTATAACTGGAATTTGACAATGCAATAAGCATGGAACAGAGAGGTAGGGAATTGTCAGTCAAAAAGACTTAATTACATCAGTGCTACTAACAGACTCTGCACCAGCTTTACCTTATCTCAGCCCCTACTTCCCCATCTGTAAAATGGGGTGAAAATTCCTCACTTGCATCTGTTCTCAGGTAGTACAGATCTCCAAATATGTTAAATGCAATGTTAAGAAGTGCTGATAATTGGTTTAATTAGGCAATACAACTCCTGCACTGAGCAGCTTGCCATCTCCCACTTCTTCTTGAAATCTGTTTTATTAAAATTTTTTTGATTCCCTATTTTCCCTTTTAAGTAATTACCATTATATTTTACATTTACTGTAAATACAGCGGCAGAATCCTTTGTTAGTCAAAATACCCTTTACAATTTGACATTCAGTACTGCTAATTATTTTCTTAACTTACTTATGCTTATTTTCAGAGATTTCCCTATCCACCCCTCACTACTTTTTGTATATATTTTTAAAGAAGCCTTCTGTTTATAATTATTTTTATATTGCCACTTAAACAAACTTGCATCTGTTGCCTTTTTTTTCCCTCTAGACTGAACCAGGATGCATTTTAATTGCAACACCAACTGTTTCTAAAAACACTTCCTAGAGTCTCCACTAGATTCCCTCTGCATAATAAAAACTTGACCAATAGAACACTAATGAAACCTGCTTGGGCATTTCATGTTTTCTCAAAGTCAGCTTTCCTGTGGTCCATAATGTTCACACTGTAGCTACCAGCCCCCAAGAATATTTTGCACTAATGATATTGTAATGTCCTGGGTGTTTCTTTGCTTCAGTGCTATTAATCATACTTGGTATATTTTCTAGGACTTGGTCCAAAATAGCCTCTAACCATCTGAATGCTTCAATAAGCTGTGGAAGAAAGCAATCCTGAAATACCTCTCAAAATGTGTTCATCCTCTTCATTTTTGTATTGAGTACCATCCAACTCAACATCTGAGTAATTAAAACTCTGCCAGGATCAAATATCCTGCCTTGTTACAGGATTCTCCAATGTATAAAAACATTTGCTGATTCTGTGTTATTCTATTTTAACTACCCTAGAGATGTAAACTCTCTCTGTAGCATCCTAGAATCAACTTGCCATTTTATGGCTCTAATTTCTATACAGATTTCTATGTCAGCCATAATATTTCTTTTCACAAATCAACATTCTGCCTAACTAGTTCAGGTACCTACTTCTTTAATCTACTTAACCCTTTGGCAGATTCTGCATTCTTCATGTTGTAAGATATTTCTTTCTTTTTCTGGAGGATAAGTGAACTTTATTATAAACAATATTTCTTCCTTCATTTGCTCCTATGGATTTTTTTTTCTGAAGAGAATTAAAAAAAATGAAATATACAGATGAATAAGAACAAAAAAGAATTATAAAATAAAA
>JANHGL010002681.1:0-12265 GCA_024611195.1 Ceyx melanurus | reverse complement strand
TTTTTGTTGTTTGTTTGTTGGGGTTTTTTGTTTGTTTGTTTTTTGGGTTTTTTTTTATATATATATAGTTGTTTTGTTGTTATTTTTATGTGGTAGACAAGATAAGGAGTAGCTCAGAAAAAAAAGGAAGCTTTGAAATATGTTTGGTTGGTTGATTTTCTGTGTTGGTTTTTTTTAAAGCAGTATTTTGTTTTCTGTGGAAAAAAATATACAACCCCAAGCACACTAATAATGATTCCATCTTATTTTGTAAAGGGAGTCTCTGTGAAGCAGAGTTCCAACTATGAATCTTACTTGGTACTGCTCATACTTTTATTTTGAAGCTTCTGGTTTCTTATTAAAGAAAATGTAAATTGCTCTGAAAATGTTCTCTGTGTACAGGAACAGGCAAATCTCCCAGGGAACAACCTACATCTCTCAGGCTGTGACCAATCATTTGGCTGTTGAAATTAAAAGATACTACAAAGTCTTAACTTTTTCGAAAATGACAAGCTTAGCTTCAGAAATATAAATTGCCGAATACTTGGGGTTTATTTACCATGGAGGAAAACAAATTATTTCCTACTTTTTATATTTTCTTAATACCTCAAAGGATCTCTGGCGTCTCTAGATGCATTGTGTGCAGTGCCCCGAGGGTACTTCTATTTGTATTATTATAGGTGGCTTTGAGAGCACAAAGGGAAGCTGAGCAGTTCTAACCTGGGTGAACTGTGAATGAGATGCCCTGTAATACAAACGGAGGCACCCCGAGGGCACCACTGAATGTGTGTGTGTGTCTATATACCTCTGTGTGTGCATGCTTTAAAACACAACCAGGGCAGAACTCTTTCAGCTGAACTGAACTCAAAAGGTTGAAGTAAAGGAAAATTACTTTTTTTTTTTCACGTGTCTTGGCTTGGTTCCAGCATTATTATTTTCTCTCATAACAGAAATATTTTTTTTTTTTTTTTTAAATGTATTCAAGGCCTTATGGTTTGAAAATTTTCCCTTACAGTGACTGATTGCCAAACTTCTCTTAAAGCTGCTTTTTATGACAAGTGATTACATTTCAAGATATTAAAAAATAGCTCTTCCATTAAAATTCAAAGATCTCCAAATCCTTGTATTGAAGGTAAGTACCTATATTTTACCTTAACTATTTCCTTTCATTTCAAGGCTAAGAACCAATATATACATTGCATTTGTTTGATATGATCAGTGTGGACTTAACTATTCCCAGCTTTAGACCAGCTATAGAAATTGCTGCCCTCATTGCAGATATTAAATAATGTTTGTTCTACCCAAACAGAAAAAAAAATCAATACTGCTAAAAAATGATACTCTTTTTTGTTTGTTTAAAAGACTAACATTATTTACATTACCCGAGTGTTTAAAAAAATTCAGTTGAAAAATTAAAGTGAATTTAATGTTCTTTGTAATATCACAATATAGCAGGATCAAAAAAAAAAGCAACAAAACAGAGGTGGATTTGATCTTGCAAACATCTTCACTAATAGGAGCCAAACTCCTACAAGTAATTCAATATGAATGGAATAAGTCATTCTCTGCAACATATACAGCATCGGACCCCAAGTGGCATTCTTCCTATCTTTAATCTAGCCCATGAGCATGGACTTCACTTTATTTCAAGTGGATGCTTTTGGTCTATCAGGAAAGACAAACAAGGCATCTGAAATTTGCATTGCTGTCATGACTTAGGCAGCCGTTGTCTTGTAGAACTGCATCATGGTCTTATTGGGCAATTGTACAGAACTGTGTTTCTTTCTACCAAATAATAATTTACATATTTTATTTAATCTAGTTATTTTGATTCCTTAATCGGCCAAGATGAGTTTGTTTCAAAGTAGTCCACCATTTACATACACCTAGAGGACCCAGTAATGGATTATTTGTGGAGAGAAATACATACCTGAAGTACTTTGTGAACTCAGGCTGTAAAAGGCCATGGAAGACAAAATTCTTATTAATGGTGGCTAACTGTGGCACGTTTTTTTATAAGGTACCTTGTAATATCTAGAAGACATTTTAGGACTATACAAGTAACAACCTTCTTTCTAAATTTATTTAGATCATACACAGCACAACTGTTGGTAAAATAATCTGGATAAAAACCTTTATGCCAAATTTGGGATTGACCACCAAGAATGTAACTCAATTACTTTTAGGTGAAAGAGATATGAATGTGGATTCTAGGAAAATAACTGACTGCTCCTCTAAGAATGCTGAGGAGTTTCTAGGATACCAAAATTACAGCAACAAAACTAAAAAGCTCATCCTTTGTTTTGTGGTTTTATGTTAGCAAATTAGTAAATAAGCATGAAAAGTTTGGTCAATATCTCTGATTTTCTTGTTCATTCATTCAGAATGGTGTCATTTGCATTCAGTTACAATGCAGAGGTTATGAACAAAACAGACATTAATTCTCCTTCTCATTTTTTCTGAAGTGCCACATTTTACGATTTTCCAAGACTCTGACACAATGATTATACATCCATTAACATGGATTGACTTCAGTGGCATAGGCCAGTCACTGTGAAACACAGCTTACAGTCAGCTTTGACAGACACACATGCTTAATTATTGTTTTTCCTCACAAGAAATGCTTCCTAAAGGGTATAGAAATTTATTTGCAAAGCCTGAGGGGTCTAATTTTTTTGTTTTGTTTTGTTTTTCAAATCAAGGAACAAAATATGTCTTTATTTAC
The DNA here is from genome assembly GCA_024611195.1 of Ceyx melanurus. Classification (NCBI taxonomy): domain Eukaryota; kingdom Metazoa; phylum Chordata; class Aves; order Coraciiformes; family Alcedinidae; genus Ceyx; species Ceyx melanurus. The sequence continues at coordinate 9,561 of JANHGL010002681.1, read as the reverse complement.
TGGATTTCTCTTTCAAGATGAAAATTCAGCTACCTTCACTTCCATGATAGTATAGAATAATAGCACTTGATTTTATCTGATAGTAAACAATCAAAACCAACATTCAGCATATTTTCAAGCTATTTATTTAAAACATCCTGGAACTTTTATTCACAATATACTTTTAAAATATGCAGACAAAGGTTTTGCTCATTTGGGTTGATATTCTGCACAGAATTGTACAAAGTACTCTCTTATATCTTTCCTAGAATTTAAACTAAGCTTCTCCCTCTCCCCTTAAGGAATTTAATTACTATCTTTCATTTCTAGTGGTTCCCATGATGTGCCTGTCTTCCAAATAGAGAATAATGCATTAGCTGTGCCCCAAGGAATTTATATTAGAAGATAAACCATATTATGCCTGTAAAATGAAGTATTTTAAAGAAAAAAAAATGCTAGGATGCAATTATGTTCAAGAGGACACATTTAGTTCTGTCTAAATTGATGTTGAAAAATGCTGCATGCTTAATGGCACAATTCAGCTAATAATATGCTACAACAGGAACTATATTCGTAAAGTCAAATGTAATTTACATACAGATAAAATATCTATTTAATATACTGTCCATAGTCTAAAAGATAAATTATAGATTGATATTTGCTTTAAGTGTGACACAACCATGGCTAAAGGCTTAAACTTTTCCTTGATAGTCACCAATCGCATGTTAAAAATATATACTGTATTTCTTTATCCTTCCTAAAACTCAGATGTGCTAGAGATTTTTTCAGAAGTCCAGTGTTATCACATGTGGCTGGGAAAAAAAAAAAAAAAAAAGAGACAAAACTAAATACAATCTCCTCATAAAAACAAAACAAAATAAAACAAACACCCCCCCTCCCCCCCAAACAAAAAGAAACCGCAACGAAACCTAAAACATATATTCAGGGTCATTCCTCAAAATTTTTAAAACATCTGCTACAGCAATTTAAGTACATAACTGCCATAACTACATAACATTTCTGCATTATAACAGAGTAAAAATAGCAGATTATGTACTATATTAGCATATGCCCATATAGATCCATGCAATCTTTTGAGTAAGATGATAAAGCTTTTAATTACGCAATCTTGCTGCTCTGTTTCATAATACATTCATTTTACACATCTATTTAGTTTTCCTGGCTGCCTGTATTTATTTGACAAAGCAATATATTATTCCATTTTCTTCCTAACCGTCTTCCTCTATTTTATAAGAGTGATCAGGCAGAAAGGTATAAAAAAAGGCTCTATATACTCACTGACTGCAGGTAAGTAAATGTGCATTTTTTGTTATTTTTAGAAAAAGAAAAAAAAACAACCAACCAAACAAAAAAAAGACTAGGAGGATGGAAGTTACAGTTAATATATGAGAACAAAACTTTCTAGCATTTTGCATTCTTGAAGACTCCATCACTAGCAAATGATCAACTTAATAATACCTAGCTGTCATTACTTGTATCTGACTGTGTTCTGAGGCAAATGGATGGACTAGATGATTGCTGGAAGATGTTCACAGACCTATTCCTTGCCATTTTTCATGACTATAAGTTGTTAGGAGAGATTCTACCTTCTTAATTGCATCAAGACATGGTTTCAAGTGAACAAACATGGCAACAAAGATATTACACATAAGTCTGAATCCCATTTAAAATACATTCTTTTAAAATAACAGAATGTGCATATTTGGTATCAGTCTGAAACCCTGCAGATCTTACTTTCAATTTTTGTTGGGTTTTGTGTTTTTTTTTTAGACTGTTTTATGTGTCATAGCTGGAAATTCTTGATCACTCATGAAAAACTCAAATTTCCTCATTTCAGGAAGCATTGATGTATTGGTTTTCTCATATATTCAAAAAATGTTAAATGAATTGACCTGTACAGGTTGCATTTGAGTGGACCAATGGCAGCTACAATTGCAGTACAGTTTCAAGCCTGACAACACATCTGTATATTTTCAAAGTGTAGTCTAAGGAGCATCAGCATATTTTTTTTTGTTTGCTTGCATTCAGATTCTGATTAACCATTTACCTCTTTCTTCCACAGTTGCTTTAACAGATTTTAACCAGAATTAGAAGAACTGTCTTCACAATAAGATGTGCAGATTTATTCTCCTGTCCTGACAGGAGAATTGAATTCTTTTGTACTGGAATGAATGATGCTCTTCAATTTGCTTTTATGTCTTTCTTTTTATGTATAAAACAATATCATCTATCAGGGTAATTTCTGTGTATTTTCAATGGGTTCAATATTCCAAATCTATAATATTGGCAAATTCCTTCCAGAAACTGCTGCTCAAGCCACATGGATGAGAAACAAGATGACAGCATTGAGCATGGCAGATTCAGAACTTCAAGTCCCCTCTTAACAGGAGTAAAGGGAATGTTTTGGCCCTGAATACTTTGACAAAATTTTTGCCTATACTACTGGAAAGCCTTTAGCTGCCTCTAAAAGAAGATAAAAATACATATTTTTTAAAAAGACATAATCAAGTAAAAGACAGCATACGTATAGATAGGAAAATGAAGAAGAATGCCAAATTGTTTCCTTGGACTAGATGAAGATATTTGCCAAGCTCCAAGGCACATGTTGGGTGACACACAACTCCTTAGATCACAGCAAAAGCTTATTTAGACTTCTATTTGACCTATTTGACCAGCACGGGGTTTAAAAGCAGTTGAAATAAAATTGCAGACAGCCATTTAATCTATGTTCCAATTTAATCCATCTTCCCAGTTTCAGAGTCAGTGGGGCTTGTGATCTGTTATCAGAACTGCAAAGTCGTACACATAGACTGCCTCTCTCATTTCTTCATAAAAAAGTTGTTAATGGTAAAACCAAGTTTTTCCAGGTCTTTAGGAAAACTTCCCAAACAAATGTAATGTATATAGTAATGTATATAAGTACATAAACACACATAAATGTGTACACATGTATGTAGAAAATACTGGTTCTTCACATTCCATTTTCTCTATAAAGATCAATATATAATCCCTTCAAGGATTTATCAGGATCTAATGCCTTTTGATAAGAGAGGAGTCCAGTACTTCTACTTGATAAAAATGAAGATATTTTATAGCCACTTAGAGTAAGGTCATTTGACAAACATTAAACAGGTAACTAAGTTAAGAGAACTATTTAAGTATAAAAATTTAAGCCTTATTCCTAGGATTAATTAGTTATCTTTCAGAATTTGATAAGACATCTTTGAATATCATTGGACAAGAATACCTTCCAACAGTCTTTGGACAAATAAAAGTAAACAGTCTTCAAGAAAGGATTAAGACGAAGGATTGTCTGCAAGTGTGACTTAATTAAAAAGGCTTAACAGAAGAAATGCTTTAATACAGGAAATGAGAACCATTTGACCCCTAAAGGTTGACTGAAAGTTATCACTTCTTTGAAGATGAGTGATCAATAAAACTCAGAGAAGGAATTATCTTTAAAGATGCTTTAGGAGTTGCTACTGGTAGAATATGAGGAAAATAACTTGTGTCGCACAAGCTTCAAGCGCCACCCAAAGCATCCCACAGGAGTGCTGAGGTGCTGCACACAGCAGCAGCCTCCTACTAAGCATACACAGGTTCTTCCATCTTCTGAGGACTACAAAACATGAAATGCAAGATGTCTTAAAAAAATGATACGCATTTTCTTTCTGTTGTAGTTAGTCATTACTTCTTTATGGTTGATTCATAGCTGCACACCTACCCCTTCATTCCCACAGATGTTGGTCAATACAACAACTCATCTTAGCAAGACTAGAAAGGAAACCAGAGCAAGAATGATCCAGCATTGCTACACTTCTGCAACACAATGATAAGGCTTAGATATCAATAAGTCAGAGGAATTATATAAAAACTAAGGTAAAAACCCTGAATCTCTAAGATGTTATCTAGAATACATAAAAACTGAGAAGTAAATTATCAGAGGAAAAATAATTCTGGATTCATGGGACAGAATCAGCCAAGTTATTCTGCTCTAGCTAAACTAAGTTTACTAAAACAGTTATGGATGCTGGTGAAAGCACCAAGTGAGGGAGCACAAAGGGAGTTAGAGAGAGTACTAGGGGATTAAATTAAGCCAATTAAAACAGAATAAAACAAAAGGCTAAAAGACAGCTAGAAATAATGAGAACTGTGTTGGAGCCATTGTGACAATCAGAAAGTTACCAGGAAATACCATATTATTAAATTGCAGTGGTGCTATTTTAATAGATACATAGATAATCCCAAGCACAGTTAGGGAAACAAATAGACAAACAAATACATGTACAAATCAACTACCTCAGTGACAACCACATATTCTTTGTCAGACATAAGAAAATGAAGAAAAGGAATTTTTATAAAGATTTCAATGAAAACTGTGCATATGTGACCTGGGAGAAACATTAGCCCAGCATGTATTTAGTCTGAATATGGAAATGTTATCTGCTTCTTTCCTGATACAGCTGGACAGAGAAAAAAACCCCAAACTCTCAAATGAACCACAGGCAAAAACATATCCCAACTTCCTTGCTAGAAAATATTCTGATTCTGTGTATGAATTGAAGAGTCATCTGCATAGCAAGCACATAGTCTTGAACATGCAGACCTCTGTGAACAGTTTATAGTCATGTGGAGATCAGCTGCCACTGTTTGTCATCTGTATTTCTGAAAAATGTCAAATATGCAGTCTGCTGATATACTGAAAATTGCTTTTGAGGAATTAGCCCCCTGCAGTTTGGAGTGAATGATTCCAAACTGTTTTTTAGCAAGCTGACTTGACATTGCAATAGGCAAATTGTGTAAACTACTTGTTTCTGCAAAGGCAGCCTTTTTGTGTATCCAAGCATAGGAGAAAGAACAGTGTCTATATCACAGCTGCATTGATTCTTTGCTCAGCAAAACTGGGAAATATCCATGTAAGTACAACACATTTGACTATTGCCAGTGTTATTTTCTAGCTAGACCTGGTCTTTTACCCCACTCTAAATCCAGATTAAAAAAAAAAAAAAAAAAATAGAGGGAAGCTAAGATGTTCTGTTCTTCTCTGGAGATCCTTAACTCTGTTTACTGATGGTTTTTTCAGGAAGGATAAGTTCTATATACTTACATTTTGATACAGATATCCTAGTAAAGAATTTAAGCATCATGTCCTTTTTCTCACTTCATAAATGTTATTTCTTAGAATTAGATATTGGTCCTATAATTTCTTAAGAGTTTGATATATTTTACTGGCAGATAAAAAAGGGATAATTTAAATCATAAGAAAAGACAAAACTTTTATTCTTAAGAAGACAAATTTAAAATAATGTGGGGACAAACAATATCAGACATTTTCTTTAGAGGAATTTGTCACTAATTGCAGAAGGCCAGTGTTAGATTTGCAGCATCATAGAAGCACTGGATAGAAAAGTCTCCTTGTGAAACAAGTGACATCAAATTTCTTGCATTCCATTGCAGTTTTTCAGTGTCTTGGCTATAATGTAGAACATCTACAGCACAATTCCCATGACTTCTTACAGACTCACTAACTTGAAAACATGTTTCTTGGATGGTTGTGATATGTCTAAAGACTGAGCTTCCAGGCTCCCCCCAGCCCTGTTCCCAAATAGACATTTCTAAAAGTTTCACTGGTGAACTTTGAAAAAAAAACCCCAAAAGTGTCATATTCCCTGTCTGAAGCTGGTTTTTCATTCATCAAATAAGCATCCACCTACACAGAGTTTCTCGAGTGAAATTCAAACATTACCAAAAATAATACCTTTGTATTCTGTTACCTATAGGGCTGTCTAAACACAGTTCTTAATATTTTTCCCTTATTTCCTTTAGGAAAATGCCACAAGGTTAATTGAGGATATAATCCACTCTGCTGACAGAAAGGTGTAACCTTTTCCACCAAAACAGCTGCTCAAAACTTAAACAAAAAGATGAATATCTGATTGTTGTGATATTTAGATTTTACAAATAAAGGCTTCCATGTCTCTATTTAGCATTGCTTTAGAACACAATAACTTCTGGAATAACTTGAAATAGTGTTAATAAGCTATTAACATAAATATATTCTTTATTAAAAAAAAAGAAAAAAAAAGAAAAGCAAAAGAAAACCAAGAAAGTAAAAACTTCCTTTTCCCACCCCCTAAAAATGCAGCTATATTTTATGTAAATATATTTTATGTAAGGAAGAAGAAATCTTAAACCAACAAAAAAACAAACAAAAAGGAAGAAAACAAGATCTAGAAGCACCTGAAAGTAGATCATATTTTCTGATGTCGATGAATGAGTATTTGCTCCAAGCAGCATTGTAGAGATTTATTGATTGTTTCTTTTGGAAAGCTAACATTTCAAGAGAATTGTACTCTGGATTGGACTAACAGAGAACAGGCTGAGAATAGAAAATTATTAATTGAAAAAGTTCTTCCTAGCTGGACTTAGAATACATATGCAACCTCTATGCCAGTATTTTTTTTTAAAAAAAGCAAATAAGGACTAGGTCCAGCTATATACTGACTTCTAAAACTGATCAAAATTTTAGTCCCCACTCTAAGTACTCCTGTGGGATGTAAAGTAAGTGAAGGAGGAGGATAATGAAATGTTTCTTGCAGACTCTGAAACACACATTTTTTTCCATATAAAATTACAAAGTTTAGATTGGAAAAAAAAAAGGAAAATAAGGAAAAAGAAAGAAAAAACCCACAAAATCAACAGTGTGCATACATTCTTTCTTTTTTTTTTCAGCTGCAGCATGTGAATTAATCATTTATCTCTGATTATATGATTTTTATTGAGATACATTCCCATGTTGAGTTCCCCTCCTTGTACATCACTCGATGTAGCAAGGTAGACCTCTGTTTTTATTGGTCCAGCCCTTGTCACCTTTAACACATAATCCCTTTTCTGCTTCTTAAGGCATCATTATTTATGAATGATGGAATTATTATGGGTCTATTTTAATGTCAGAGAATAAAAATTAAAATTATGAGAAAGAAAGAAAGAATATCCTTAACTTTCTAACCTGCTCTCCTCTGCGCACTGTAAGTCCACTGGCCACAATGTACTCTTAAATCACAGAAATCATAGAACAGCCCAGTTAGGAAAATCTTCTCATCCAACCTTTTCATGAGCAAGAAGGTCTCAATGAGGTTATTTAGCACCCTGACCAGTTGTGTCTTGAAAACCTACAGTGATGGGGACTCTATCACATGCCTTGGCAGGCTATCTTCATGCTCCTCACTTGCATTACCCAGGAGAATACAATAGAGATTGCTGTTATATTTTTATTATATATATTTATAATACATATTTATTATTATTATATATATTTTCTCAGTATACATTAAATATACTACTGTTATCCAAAAAGGTACATAGTAACAATAATATAAAGTCTTAAATTAAGCAAATCAAATTATACAAAGATATCGTGTTGCTTGTTCTAATGTATCAATAGATGTGAATAAACATCTCCTTTTCCTCTAGAGAGGACTACACAAAAAGGTTAGAAAGTTTCACATTTAAGTAATCGGATCAGCTGACCGCAAAAAGGCAGCAGTCATCCAGAAAATTAACATCTGTCTATTACTTCTAAAAGTAAAATTGATCTTTCTATTTTCTAACTATGTGAACATGGGTGACTCACTTCACCTCTTTTTACCTCTGTCTTCTCCACTATGAAAACTAAGAAACAGATAAATTACTTCCTCCGTGAAAAACAGGACATCTGAATAGGGATGTTCTCCATTAGCCAGTAAGTAGTTGTGATTTTAGTATATTTGGTGTACTTTTCCAGAAGTAAAACCTTAATATAGGTTTCTTGGGGAAAAATATAAAAACCCAAACCCAAACAAAAGAAAAAAAAAAAGCAACAAACAAAAGACACAAAGCAAACAAACATACAAACAAGGGTAAAATAGTTTTACATCAGAAGTCAAATGTATGATAGGAAAATCTGGTATTTGAAGTTACATTCACATTTTTTGAAGCTACTCAGTGGCAGTGAGGTGCACATCCTTCAATCAACAACAGAGTATCACTTTTTGCTTTTTTTGCAGAAAACTTTTACACCATTACTTCTATTCAAATATTTATATGACCTTAAAAAGCCCAACCAAAACACTCCACCAAACACACAAAACAACCAAACAGAAATAGTTAATGTCTTTGCCTGATTGCCTTAACTTGCCTCCTTTTGGGAGAACTCAGATTTCTGTCATCATTTCTACAGACAAATAGGAACTTTCTCAATTGAATAATTTTAGGTCTAGAACATATAATTACTGAATTTTATTGATATGGTTTGGGGCTTTTATTCAAATGAGAAAAAAACAATTTTTTTTTTCCATTTTCAAAGGAGAAAAACCCCCAAATAATTAAACTGTGCACAATAAACCGTATTTGTCACGCCTTCCCTAAAATTTGGAAATATAATACTGTTCTTTTAATTGTAAAATTAATTTCTAGAGATAATAAAGACTCTCTGGTTGAAGTTCAATATTATTTTCATTAGGTAAAAAGGAAAGGAAAATAGCAAAGCACTATCCAGTAAGAGTACAGAATGGAGTCTGCCAGAGAAATGAACTCCAGTAAGCAATTGTCTTCAAGATAGTGAGAACCCAGCTGTTCACCCATTTGGATCAAACTGATGTGCACATAGAAAATCACACAACTGAGCTGCCGAACATTTCCCAGCGCTCCAAACGCAGAGCCAGCAGAGCTGCTAAAACCATAAGGTGATGCTCAAAATGAGCTGATTCACAATGTGCTCCTCTCTTCCTCGTGGTGTGTGTGTGAGAGAGCATATATTTCAGCACCAAGAGACTTGGAGACACGCAGAAAGAGAGATAAAGAAAAACTAATTAAGCTTTCTGTATGCTCACAAGCATTGCTAGTCACTGTAAACAGCAAAATATCTTGCTCACCAGCCACATTTCAAAGAGTCCCAGAGGGATACTGCTATCGCCTAGGTAGAAGAAAGGCAGGAAGACTGGAAGTGTGACCAGCTACATTCTTTACTTGCAGCAGAGAGATGGGGATACAAGGAGAAGGAGATGAAGGGAAACTACATTAGATGTTGCAGTGGGAGAACTGTTAAAAGAAACTATTATAAAAAACAGTTTGTTTGGTGCTATAACCACATGTGACACTAATAGAAATAATTTTCAATAATCTTAATGTGATCTTCTCTAATTTTCTCTCTTTTAATGTAACTTAAAACAGTTATTTTAACAACTTATTGTAATTTCTAGATTTTTGATTGTATGCCTTTTCCTCAAAGAAAAAAAAAAAAGCTTTGACTTTACTAGACTGTAGGCATAATCTTTTCATTATTTCCTAACCTTTGAATTATTGCCTTTATGTAGATTTCAGAGGTCATCTCTGCAACTGGTTTGAATGGTAATGAGTGAAAAAAAATCACCTCCAGACAACAGCTGAAACTCATAATTTAACTCAGACAAGGCCTTATGTCTTTTGTCCTTTCCTTATTTATAGTAATTCACTCACTCTAAATCTTTCTGTGCTTCTCTTTTTCCAACACTGGTAATGTTTAAGGGAACTGATTATTGAGAT
>JANHGL010002680.1:0-40367 GCA_024611195.1 Ceyx melanurus | reverse complement strand
GGGGGGGGGGAGGTGGGGGGTGGGGGGGGGGGGGGGGGTCGGGGGCTCAGAAAGCGATCCCCGGGGGTCAGCGGCTGGGGTGAGGGATCCGAGATCCCCGCGGCAGCCCCGGGGGAGATCGGCGCTTCCCCTGGGTGGAGAAGGCGGCCGAGCCGGGAGGGATCTGCGTGGGCAGGGAGGATCCCCTGGTGAAGGGGACGGAGGGGTTGGATCCCGCCGGTCCACGGGGAGCTGGGATGGGGATCCCGCGGCTGCTGTGGTCCACGGGAGGGGAGGAGGCGGCGGGCACGGCACAGCCGAGCCCTGGCGGGTCTGGGGAACCCGGGGCTGGCCATCAGGTGACAGGCAGTGGGAGATCGGGGGGGACCCCCCGGCAGCAGCGCGGATCCTGCTTCGGTGTCACCAGGAGCACCGCGGGAGCCCGGGGCTGTGTGCTGGTCCCCAGCTGTGCCTGTGGCCTTCAGTTCTGTGTTGTTCTCCATTGGAAATTAATATTCTGGAGCAAGAGAAAAGAGAGAACCATTAGAAGTGGAATTTATGGGCAAGAGCAAAGTCTCTGCAGCATTAAGACCTGTAAGCACAAAATTTGGGCTAGTGAGCAGTAATCCATCCCCAGTGGATTTCTGCTATCCAGCTTCCCTGGCCCCTTATGCCTGCCTGTGCTGACTGCTTCTCATGGATACTTGTCCATGAAATGGAGGAGCTGTGACTGTTCTAGAGCTGCGTGCTGAGGAGAGAGCAAAACCCTGATACCTTCTGCTGTTGTCAAATGAAGCCTGAATCCATTTCAGTAGATTTCCTTTAGTTAAATGCTAATTATGATTATATCACAGGACTGCTGAGGTGGAAATGGTTATTACTAGGAGAACATGGCAGGCATTTCTTAAAAGCTCTGCCTGTTATGGGCTTCTTTTCTAAAAGCAGTGCCATTACACTGGGGAGAGTTCAGCACAGGTCAGACTTCAGATGTACAAAATGTGCATGAGGGTTTTGAACTTAGTGGAGCTCTCATCTGCAGTTGTAAACAAAAATCAGTTGGTGGTTTTCAAACCATCAAATAAAGAGCCTGCACACGGTATGTATTTCTAGGTGAGCTATATCTGCTTTAACAGTATCTCTGTTTTTTCCCCATAACAGAATATTTCTCCTTGAGGGACTCTTGAAGAAATCCTGTTGAAATCATGGATGGTAAGGAGGAAAGTGCTCTAGTACTTTCATTAGGGAAGTTTATCTTCTGACTAACACATTAGCTAAAAGGCTCAAGTGTTGAGGAAGCTTGGTAAACCTTTTAGCAAAGGAAATTATGTTGCACTGACTTACTTGCAGAGGCCTTTAATGACTTCATTGTTGTCAACTTTCTGTGAAGCTGCTCTGTCCCTTCCCTAGTTTTAGTTTCTTGATCAGCCAAAGCTAAATAAATTCATTGTGTTCTGAATTTCAGTTCTGTTCTGTCTGTCCCATTCACCTTTCTCTACTTGATTTTCTTTTTTTCCATTATTTGTCCCTGTGATCTTTACTTTCTATTCCTTGCCTTGAGCAAAGCATATCTGAGGATCTAGAGTATCATGGATATTTTATTCAATGGCAGCTTTCTTCTAATTGGAAAGAAATAACATTGAGTTTAATTTCTGCTTAGCTGATGATGACTTGGATCTGTTGGCTTCCCTCCTGGAAGAAAGTGAGGCAACTGAGGAGGGGAATTCTCCTGAGGAGGAAGGTGTCCCAGAGAATGAGGAGGGAGAGCCAGATGAGTATGATGAGCTCTTTGATGCAGAAGATGATGCATCCTACACTGAGGAGGTCGATGCTGAGGACAACATGATTGATGAACAGAAGGAGAACCTGGCTACACTGTTCGGAGATGTAGATGACCTGCTGGAAGAGGAGAAAGCAGAGGAAGCTGTCCCTACTTCACCTCCCAGTCAGACAAAAGAGAAGACCAATGAAGAACTGCAAGGTTTCTGTAACAACATCTTTTCTCTTTTTTATCTTGTATATCTAGAGAGCTAATGTTCAGAGTTTTGAGGCTAGAGAGATTTTAATGGGCAGGATCTGCTGCTTCTCAGTTTAGGGTGATGCCCAGATGGGAAATACAGAAAGTCCTTGTGAAAATTTCATAACTCCAGTTTTTGATGCTCCAATGGCCAAATGCACCAAACCTATTTTCCCAAAAGAGAGACAGAGGACTGAAGTAAGCCAGAAAAACTAAAGTAGCTCTGCTGAGCAGGGCAGAGAGAGCTGCCTATGTTTCCTGTGCCTGGTCTGATGAAGAGCAGTGTTGTTGCTTCAGTCTTCAGGACTATCATCCTGGCACCTTCCACCAGCAGAACTTTCCTTTCCACCTCAGTACTTATTGGCAGGAGGATCTGCCTTAGCAGTCAGTGTGGAAGCAGAGCAGGACACTGAGCCTTCCTGTGTCCAGACCGTGTATTTGATTGTATCAGAGGCATTTATTTTTTATAGTAAGGACTGCAATCAGCAGCCATGTAAATTGTCTCCTGTTCAGTAAGAAAGTTATATGCAACATGCCAAGGAACATACCATAGTCAAATAAGATATTTATATGAGAAAAGTCAGCTCCAGGCTGTGTGAAAAAGTGTCCCTGCACTGTGAGCTATGTAGAATCAAGAATTCTACTGGGGCTCTTTGTTTTCCAGGTTCCTGTGATGTAGTAAAACTGACAGACTTCCAGTGATTTTACAAATCCCTGTTTGCAATGGCATCCTGCTGTCTTCATTATTATCCTTTTTGTTGGTTTTTTTTCCCTAGCTGAGCTGAGAAAACTGCAAGAACAGATGAAGACATTGCAGGAGCAGTTACAGAAGACTGGTATTGGACAGCAATCCATTTCAGGCCCTGAGAAGAAAACCCCTGGTAATGAGTCTAATTTAATGGGTTTATGGTTTATTGGCTTACTGACCTGCTATTTAGAGGCAAGACTCCAGATAATCCTAAAGTGTCCATGAGTAGCAAAGAGGACTGGTGGTCTGGTGTGTTCCCACACAGGTTGGTTCCTGCAGCTCCAGACTAAATCAGTGAGCTACAGTTTTGGCAATTGCATCATGGATTGATTCCACATGGGGCAGCTTTTGTGACTGGAGTGCTCAAGAGCCTTCTGCTAGACGTGTCCCTTTTTACTGTCAAATGTTGGTACACACAGCTGTGTTTGCTGCTGTAGCACATTGGGTGTAGTAATCAAATTCTATGGGAAAATTGGGCTCCTTATTCAGAGTATTATTTAGTTTGGAGCAGTTCTTAGTGTTTGAACCCCTATACTGAGATCTCCTTAATTATTTTTTTGTTTCCTTGGCCAGGTAAATCTCCCTGTCCACCCTTAAAAGAAAGAAGAATTCAGAAGCTGCAAGAGTCACCATGTTTCTCAGCCCAGCTGGACAATTCTTTACTGCCAGCAAAGAGAGGAATCCAGAAATCAAAAGCATCCTCAGCAGGTACCATTCTCAGTCTGCCTTTCACTGAAACACCCTGGGTGTCTGTCAGAAGCCACCCTAGTTCACAGCAGTGTTACAGACACACACAGGGTAGTTTTACACTAACTGGTACACCAGTAGCAGTGTGGTCACAGTGAAATGAAGCTTTCTACAGATGTAATTACTGTATTCCTTTCAATGGATGCTTTGCTCTGTACTGCTTTGGTTCACTGGGGCGCTGATGACAGCCTAGCTCACATCTGTATATCCTACAGTTTGGCTTATCTGGAAAATGAGAACTGCCCTGGGAAGCTCCTCACTAGGCAGGACTCCTTGCTTGAGTTACATGGGACATCAGTTCCCAGCTGACAGGGAGACCAAGCTGGTACAGATAAAACAGTTTTAGCCTTTCTTCTCCAATACTTGATAGAGATTCCTGTCTCTGGTCAGGTGTAAATTAGTGTTATTTGTATTTAGAAGTTTTCTCTCATTATCAAGATTTTTTTTTTCCTTACCTTTTTTCCTGGTAAAGAGAACAAGACTCCTCCTCCTCAACAAGTCCTCAGTCTGGCATTCCAGCCTCTCAAGTCTGCTACAAGGAACACACCCAGTAAGGTGACCAGAGTGAAGACTCCTCAAACACCTACTTGCTCCAGTGCAACAACTCAGCCAGTGTCTGTGGAAACCTTCTCAGGACTGAGATTAAGGTCAGCAGCCCAGCACTAAGCTCTGTCTGGGGACATCACCCTCCAGTAATGGGAGAGAAAATAAATGCAGTTGGTGCAATGTCCTGTGATGCTGGTCACAGAAATGCTGAGCAGAGGGTTGGATTTTGGATTTGCAGTATGGATGTGGTTGGTTGATCAGTAAATAGGTAAAATTGACATTTTGCTCAGAATCCTATTTCTTTTCAGCTTTTTCTGATACAAAAAAGTTACCATCTTATTGGTACACCACCTTCTCTGTGGTGCCCTCAGTGGGGGAGGAGGGAAGCAGTGGGCATGTTCAAAGCCCAGTTGTGCTCCACTCGAGGGGATTTTGCTCCACATGGAGAAGCTTTGGGAGCCACTTGTGATCCCTGTGCTCGCTGTGGCCACAAGAGGTCTCTGAACACTCACAGTGTCTTTCCACCCCAGAAGCTATGCTGGGTTTCCAGCCCATGCCCAGACAGCTCTACTGGATCACCCCTGCAACAGGCAGAGTTAATGGAGGCTTGGGCCCCAGCTGCAGTGCAGCTACTGGAACAAAACCCAGTGTGACCAGTAGATATTTGTACAGTGTCCTGAGCCAGGGGGGTTTGTTTCCAGTGACCTCAGGGTGAAATAAGGCACAGAGGCGTTTTGCAGCAAGACACAGTCTCCCCAGGAGACTCGGGTGGTTTTGATTCTCTGTCCATTTATGCCAATGGATGTGTTCTCCTCTACATGTTTTTGCTTGATGTAAAAAATCTTTACATGCTTTTGCTTGATCTAGAAAACCCCGGGTGTCTTCAGCTGAGATGGACAGGAAAATGGCCAATCGGAAACTCATCCGCCTGTCCCAGCTGAAGAGCAAACTGGCTGCAGAAAATCTGGAGGAAATAGACTGGGTAACATTTGGAGTCATAGTGAAGAAGGTCACTCCTCAGAGTGCAAATAATGTAAGTAACTTTGTTGTATCTCTTGCTCGGTCCAAGTGCAAGGCTGATCTTTCCTGAGAAACTAATTAGGTCTTCGACTTAATCAGCCAACTCCATGCAGTTAATGCAAAGCTACTATGGTTAAGCTCTTGGCTCCCCTGGTTTCATGTAGAAATGCTGCTTTTAGTCCTCAGCATAAATCTAGAGCTTATCTGATACAACTGTGCCAGACACTAGTGTAAGATAGGTAGCCATAAATCTGTTTAAGTCTATTGATCCACTGATATATCTTAAATGCTAGTGCAGAAAAAAAAAGGACTGTGACTCTCAGTCTTTCTAAACAGCCTCTTGTTTTAAATGTGCCAACATGCTCTGCTGCCATCATTTCCCTAGAGAGCATTCTGTCCCAGGTGATGTATATGCCCTGTAGAAAGCTGCTGATGAAACAGAGATCTGGATATCACAGATCTTGGTGCTTGTTCAGTGGGGTAAAAATACCTGTATTCAGCAAGCAAGAGTGCTGTCCAGCTTTAACTTCAGGAGGATCTGTGGCAGTGGTTTTATAGTGCTACTTTGGCCTTTAATACTCCCAGAACCAGCTATGGTGTGGCTGGAGGTGTGGTATCCACCTCTACTGGGGTTACAAATTGTGCTTTCTAAATCAGGAAAACTGAGGGAGGGAGGACATCAGAAAACTCTGTAACAGGAGCAGCAGGAGAGGATGCTGCCAGTGTCCCTGTGCTGATTGCTGACAGAGCAGAGAATGTCTATTCCAGGGCAGAACCTTCAGCATCTGGCACCTGAATGACCTGCGGGATCTCAATCACTGTGTCTCACTCTTCTTGTTTGGGGATGTCCACAAAGAGCACTGGAAGACAGACCAAGGCACAGTCATTGGGCTGCTCAATGCTAATCCTATGAAACCTAAAGAAGGCTCAGATGAGGTGAGAGAATTTTTCACTTGCCCATCAGCTGTAGGTAAAAAACAATAGCTCAACTTTTTCCCATAGCTGAACTTTTCTCTATCTGCTTGAGATTTAGCTTTGTAACACAGATTCAGGCTGAAATTACAGCACTCTGTCTAAACAGTATGAGTTGCATCAGATATTTGGATGGTGTATATTTTCTCCTGCTCTTCTGGAAGACTGGACTTCAAAAAGTCCTATTAAGCATCTAAAACCAGAGAGCATTTAAAGTGTTTAATCTGCTCTCGGTAGCAGTCGACTCCTCCACAGATGTAGGGAGTGTATTTTCATTACAGTTCATTCAGCTACTTCAGTGCAATGCCTGTTGCAGGTTTGAGGTCTCTCAAAGCTGAAAAAGGTGGGGAAGCTCATTTCTCTTTTCTGATTTGAGATGGGATTGCAAAATGTTTCCTGGTTGCAAACTCACGACTGAGAAGAAACAATATTTGATTTTTTTAAACAAATGGTGTATTAGGTAAAGTGATACAGAATAGTTCACTTGTTCAATCAATTGGTTATAAATGCAGAACAAGATAAATTACCTTTCTGTATGTGTCAAACATTTAAGGTGGCTTCAATATACTAATAGATTTTTTTTAACATCTTTTTCATTGCACTGGAATGGAAACTGTTTTTACTGACTTCTGTCGAGGGGGATTTCAATCTAGTAGCTGGTGATGTAGTGTTTTGCATTAAGTTCTTCAAATGGAAAAATTAAGAATCTCATTAGTTGTCTATTAAGCTATATAATTGCTTACATTAACATGTCTAAGCAGTAGAAAGTCCTGTTGGTGAATAGGAAGGCCCATCCAATTTACTGTAAGTTTTGTTTGGAGCTAGACATAGAGAGGGACAGAGAGTTTTAGGCCATCTCCTCTTCCCACCTACTGCTGAACTGGTTTCTGTGATGACATCAGAGTCAAGTGATTGTACAGGACCGTCATTTACAGCACAGCTAGATCTGCCTTTGCTGGTCCTTGGTTTCCTGATATTCTGAGCAGAGAAATCCATCTTTTTTTCTCTTTTTTTTGAGAGAAATTTTTTTCAATGGAGTCTTTTCTCAGCCTGAACAGGACATGTGGCTTTCTTAAAAAAACCCTGCGTTTTAAAACTACACTGTTAGTATCAGAGGTATGAAACTGGACCAGAGCCAAAACAGAGGCATCTAGAGAGAAGTCTGTCCAGTCTTCCTCAAAGCATCTTCTGATTTCTTTCTAGGTATGTTTGTCTGTTGACCATCCCCAGAAGATCCTCCTCATGGGTGAAGCTCTGGACATGGGCACTTGCAAAGCCAGGAAGAAGAATGGTGATCCCTGTGCACAGATTGTGAACCTGGTCTGTATCAGTACCTGGGACATCCTCAAGCTGTTGCTATAGATTTGTCTGCTGATTTTGTGCTGATGCTCTGACTTGTTTCTGGATCTCTTAATTACTGACAAAAAATGTTTGATTTTGGGATAGCTGTAGCGTTACAAATCTTGGCCAGATGAATATCAATGAGAATGGAGTTAATATTAGTAAAAAATTAACACCCCGAGTGAGAATATTTATGGCACTGCAATCTCTGACTGGTAAGCTCACTATCATCAGCTCTCAGTTCCCTCAGGCTGACACTGAAAACTGATTAATTTGAAATAAGTGCATGAAATATCTTGCTCTGATTTTCCTTTGTGTTCATACCAGTAAGAAAATTGCATACAGTTCAGAGTCAAGAGTACAGAATCTGAGCAATAAGACATGAGTTGACTTGAGCCAAGGAATAGCCTTCAAATTCCTTGATGCCCAGGTTTTTTTCCAGTGGTCAGTGTGGGCAGTTTGAGTTCTGTCTTTCACTGCTGGGCTGTGAACATGTTTGTTGGCTTGGTCAACTGCTGGAGTACTACAGTAGAGATGTTCCTTCAGTGCAGCCACAGAAGGATGCACGTGGGTGAAAGGAATGGAATAAATTGTGCTTGATAGTGTTGTGCAACAGGCTTGTCCCATTTCTTTTCAGAAGGACTGTGAGTATTGCCAGTACCACCTCCAGGCCCAGTACAGGAGGCTGAGCTCGAGGCGGGCGGATCTGCAATCCACCTTCTCCGGGAGCCGCAGGCCAGCAAGAGCTGGTGGGAAAACCCCCAGTTTGAAGGAGAGGCTGTGTCAGGATGGGTTTTACTATGGAGGTGTCTCTTCAGCAGCATATGCAGCCTTGGTGTAAGATAAACCACTTGCTGCTTTTGAACACAGCTTTCCTTTCATACACAAGAGAGCCTGAAGTGATCTCTAAGGGCGTCTGTTTACATAGAGATCCCTTTGATTGTATCCACCAAATAGGAATAAATGCCCCATGTTTGGTGTCATCTTCCTGACCACACAGGGTAACAGAGCTGCTGTTTGATAGGAAAATGTGAACAGTCAGCACTAAGATGTAGTAAGGGGTGTTTTTGCCTGTGAGTACTGTTGTGAAGCCAGGCAGCATTTTGTTTCAGTAGATGAAATGAAAACGATTGATCAGTAGATGAAATGACCTTCATCATGAGATCCCAAGCACTCAAGTCTCTGAGATGAGTATTTTTCAGTGCCATTCCCTTAGGTATTTTGTTACAGCTCATTGTGTTTAGTCCCAGACTCAGTCTATTATGTATTTCTTCCTTCTCTCTTCCTTGACCAAAATAACACAGTATCCCTGTGTGCTAAGGGTCAGTAGTACACCCTGTGTGTTAGTAGGTGACCATGGTCAGTCTGCATGACATAACTAACAAGGAGGGACCAGGTTCATCATCCAAACCCCCCTGCAGACAGCTGTGGAAAGACCTGAGTCCCAGCTTGATGAAGCCCTGTGCTTGTACATGGCTTTCATTCCCTTACACTGCTCTTCTATAACTGACTCCACACTAATGAAGCAGTTCAGCCCCCTCCCCATCTCTAGAACTAACTGACCAAAGTTTAGCTGTTTCCTACATTTAGTTTTCTCCAAACTAAAAGGAAATACATAGCTCAAGGAGAATTGGGAGATCTGGGGATTTGTGCTAGAATTTGGATTTAGATCCACATCCTTCACAAAGACAGGGAGATGACAGGAGGGAGGCACCCTTTAGTGTGGCAGTTTTGTTGGAGCACTGAGCTATCATTCCAGCTCCTGTCCTTGCTCTAAGCATGGGGAAAACTGATCCTCTGTTTTTGTTTCCTCTTTCCAGTGCAGCTGCAGTGCCAAAGAAGAAGATCCAAACCACTCTCTCCAATCTGTTTGTCAGAGGAGTTGATGCAATTGTCCAGGAAACCAGGCAGAAAATTGGTACCTAATTACCCATGTAGTCTTTGCACCCTCCAGATATTTCCAGGGTGATGTGTAGATGTGTCCCAGGACCCTGCTACTCACTGAATGAATCTGGCAATTGTTTTTTTGTGGGCTGCTTCCTCAATTGATCAAAACTCCTCTTCCCTCGAGATTGCAGCTGCAAGGCAAATGTAACTAAGCAACTGTGTAGCTCTCTGCATCATTTATTTCTTCTGTGCCCCTGAGTTAAGTCTCTTGTTCTGTCTTTGGATAATGACAGAAGATCTTTGCTAGATTAATGGGACTTGGAAGTTTAAAAACTTTGAATCACAGATATTATTTTGATTAAAATGATTTCTGTCAATCTTGAAAGCTTCCAAGGAATACTGAAGTATAAATTGGTCACATCTGCAATGCAGGGGATCTCCTGAGTCCTATTTCTAGTGCTTTTCTTCTGTGATCTTCAAAGCATATCGCTCTTGTAACCTTTGGGATGTCACTGAACTTCTCTGCCTCCATTTCATTTCTGAGAAGTACTTCATATTACACCTTCCTTGTGCTCAGTGAGAGCAGATGGCAGGTTATTCTTTGTGCTCTAGATGCCACTTAGATGTCTTATGCACATCTTCGAGTTCCCTTGGTTGCCTCTGTTTCAGACATCATAGTGTGTGTCCTGTCTCTAGCTTTTTAGCTGCTCTCAATTCTTCAGGGATTAGATTTGGTGGTTCCAGGGGTTTCAGACATTCTAAAAGGAGGAATGGTGAAAGCACCACAGACAGCCAAGGCTGATGAGGAGCTGACTGACTGCCTGGTGAAGCTGCTGAAAGGGTAGAAATGTCTTCATGGTGTGCTCTGTGAAGACAAGGCCTTGGGCAACCAAATGTAATGTAGAAGTTGGCCTTGCTTTGGAGGGGTACTCAGGTGACCCCCAGGGGGTTCTTCCAATTTAGACTACTCTATAGCTCCAAAGCCAGGTCTTCTCTCCTGGCTCCAAATCTGTTGTATTTCTGCCTCTTCCACTCCAGGCACAGCAAAGAGACCCATGCAGTGTTCTGAGGAATTCAAGGAACTGCTGGCACAGCCAACTTTTGGAGCACGAAACCTCAGCAAACACTGGACCAAAGCAGGTATTGTCCTTTTGCCTGAAGGAAGCTCCATTCCTGAAAACACTTAACTTCCTTCTGAGCAAACATTAATGGCTTTTTATTTTGGTTTGGTTTATTATTTTCCCCAGATGCTGCAAAGAAGCAAGAGGGCAATTTCCAGTCAATCTCTGCTTCAGCACTGCTCAAGCAACAGAAACAGAAATTGCTGGAGGCCAGAAAAAAGCGATCTGAGGAGATTCAGAGGAGGTAATGCACACTGAAGGGAATACACATGGGAAGGGTTCCTTTACTGTGGCCCTAAGTGTAGCTGTGGGAGGTGCTTTAAACCTTTGTTTATATAGAAATACCCCAGTGTTCAGTAGCTAGAACCAAATGCTCCAGTGCAGTGCCCAGCAACTGGAAGGCTTGATGGGTCTTATGAACCTTAAGTCTTCCCAAGTGTTATATGCATGTATCTGGCTAACAAACCTAAGAGCCACCTCAAAAGAGGTACCCTGAGCGAGACTTAGCTTGAAAAGGCTAAACAGGAGGCAAAACAGAACCTGTAGGAGAATAATAAGACTGGGCACAATCGTTATGACATTTTCTCTGAATACTTTTCCAGCCTATAACATTGTATTTCAGAGACTTTCTCAGCTAGAGGTGGTGTTTGTCACATCTTTTGAAGGTTGGGGATTTTTTTTCCCATGAACCTGTCCAACTTATTCATCATGACCTATGTAAACCTAAGCATTTATGTGACTCTGTGACAAGGAGTCCCACTGCTTAACTGCCTATTCCATGAAGAAGCCCATTTTTGTGCTTTCAGCTCCTACCTCCAAACTCCATTTGATGCTTCTCTTTGTTTTTTGGTTTGGAAAGCAGTTTTTCATTCACTGCTTCTGGTGACATCTTCAAGTCACACTTGATTTCAGCAACCCAGTGAGTTCCTTAATTACTAGTTCTTGTTTTCCACTCCTGAATGCCTGAATAGCTGCATGATTTTCCATTATAAAAGGCCAGTTAGTGAAAAATCAGTCTGCATCCCTTCCACTCCTGTTTCTTAAACCTTTCTGTCTCTTTGACTAGTGTCCCTATTTTTATCAATTCTTGTCTTACAAAGGTTTCTCCAGAACACAAGTAAAGCTGGCAGCCCTGCTTTGCCATCCTCTTCCAGACAGTCCTCGCTCCATTCCCCAGTGCCTGGGGCAGAGTTTCCCAAAGCTGTGACCATGTCAGCTCCTCCAAGGCCCAGGCTAGGCACAGGCTTCTCAGAGGGAGAAGATATCCTCTTCTTTGACAAGTCTCCACCCCCGACACCAAAGCTAGACAGCTTGGCAGAGGCCAAAAAGGTAACAGCAATGTGGAGCTTTTAGGTGGAGGTTAAGGGAGGTTTGGGTTATGGTGGTAGAGGTCCTGGGATGAACCTGGAGAAAAGGACATGGGAAGATAGGGAATCTCATTTAAGTCATGAACCTGATGAAGAAATATTTTTGCTGAAGAAACTCTTGTTTAAACACAGTGGCAGCTCCACCTGCTGACTGACCACATTCCTCATGACCTGACACAGCCTGTTACCCCCCTGGGCAGATGACCTTTGGAGAGAAGTTTGGAGTATCTGTGTGGCCAGCCTTGCACTTCATGCACATGGAACAGAGCTGCCCTGTCCACTGACAGTTGCTCTTTTTGCTGTTGTGTTTTGGGGGGGTTTGGGACATCTTAAAGCATCAGGTTGTGGATAGGTCCTGGACCAGGACAGGACAAGCTTAAGTGATTTTTACAAGAGAAAAGAGAGCAAGGCCTGTTGCTATTGACTGTTACATGACCATGGAAACCCTTGAGAGCTGGGAAGGGACAGGGGATTTGTGCTGCAAATCCCTGGAGTGCTAACTGTGCACGTTTGCTCTTTGGCATTGCTAGCACAGTGTATTGTGGGTGTTTTCCCACAGTGAACTGAACCAGTTCAGCTGGGTGGTGCCATGAGATTGGCTAGTTTTGATTTCTAGCCAAAACAGGCTGCATCTTTCAATCTGTTAACATTTGTCTAGGTAACTTTTCCAGCAAGCAAGGAGGAGTCTTCTTATTCTAGGAGTGCAAAAAGGAATCACTGTATGGAATTTTCTCTTAGTTACCAACTATTACCAAATTTGTGTGGATATCTCAAGCACTTTGATTGCTCTGGAAAATTTACTGATTAGTAAAGCAGTTAAAGAACAGCTCCAGAGATATCAAACCTGGCAACAACCCTCTGGAGTTACGTGGTTTGGGAAGCCACAAGAGGTTGGTTGATGGTGAATTAGACATAAGCAGAGCTGGAGATTTTGTTGGGCTTCTCTTTGGCCAGCTCTGTGCTCAGCCAGTGAGTCTTGTCTGCTCCATTTGACAGAATTCCTCTGTTACTTCTGGAAGTAGGAACATGGGAGCCAGACTGGTCACCAACACTCTGCTCTTGTCTGTTTTCTAGCTGGCTGCCATACACCAGCTACGAGCAAAGGGCCAGATTCTTGCCAAAACTGACCCCAACAGTGTCAAGAGGAAAAGACCTGATGATGTCCTGGAAATTGTTGAAAGAGTTGAGAAAAATGTTGCTCGGACACGAGGTGCAGAAGCAGAGAATGGTATGGAATGTTAGATTCTAGAACAGAAAAAAAATATGCTTATATCCTGCTGAACAGAGTGCTAGTTGCTGGGTTAAGGGCTTAATTGCTGTGCCAAAAGTGGCCAAGTTAGGTCTGTTTAAACTTTAAAGCTTTGTTGCAAAGGCTAAACAATCTCTGATGCTTTGGATAGAGAGTGAGATGTAATCTGTGATAGCTCCCTGTTTCATCTCTCTTCCCTTTCTTCTTGCACTTGAGCATCTGCAATGTATGGCTGATTTAACCATGGGAAACCAAGAAATAGTCCCACCTGGGAAGGTATCTGAATTTTCTGTGGGAATTGGAGTTTGCCTGCTGGTGATTTACTGTGTGATATTGGATTAATTGCTTAATTCCCTTTAAAGTTTCTCCACCAGGCAGGGAAGCAGCACTACTTGCTCCCCTGGAGTAATGTAAAAATTCCTAGTGCAGTGCTGTGAGAGAAGATGCAGTGTTATTTTTAAAAGTGCTTTTATTTTTTTCTGAAGCCACATTTGAACTTGGCTTCATGTTCTCCTGAAGTATGAAAGGCTGCTGTTTGGAACATCTGCCTGAGACACCTGAGACTTTCAAAATCTCCCATAGTGATCATGCACAGAGATCACAACCTTGGTTTGAACTTGGTCTCCACTGGACTGAGCCTTTTTGTCTCCCTAGATATGGATGAACTGGAGCCTGCCCAAAAGAAGCAGCGTGAGCAGCTGGCCTATCTGGAGTCAGAAGAGTTCCAGCAAATCCTGAATGCCAAGTCCAAGCACACAGATGTCCTGAAAGAGGTATGGCTTCAATCCAGCCATGACTGGGAGCTCAGAACTAGGGAGCAGTCTGGACTCCTCATGATTTCAGCAGGAAGCAGGCACTAGAACATGGCAGAGGCACCAAACTGTCCCTGAGCACACGGGGCATGTTGTCTGCCAGTCAGCAGCATTGCCATACCCATGGTAAGGTCATAAGGCCATCACTGTTTTGCTTTTTTAGAAGAATCAGTTAAGTTTCCTTGTTACTGGATGATCAAAGAAATAATTTTGCCTTAAACCAAATTAGCCATGTGCTTATTTTATCCCTCATTTCTTGACATCTTGGCCATGCAAAGGCAGCTGCTGCCTTGTCTGGGACTCATGTGAGTTGTGAAATGCACCAGTTGCCCTGAGGGGCTAAGAGGTTTTGTTTCTCTCATGGGGCTCTTTGCTGAGCATGTTCCCAGGGATGCAGCACCTCCAGTGGCACAGAGCTCTTCTCTTTGACACATTATATTGGTATGAAGTCCTAGTTGTTTTAAGTTCTTCTGAAGAGTCATATTTTGGCTAAGAACCAATTCTATTCATGACACCTGCCTGCCTGACCTCTCCCTGCACTCCCTGTCCTTGCAGGTAGTGTATATTTCAATAGCACTTGCTCTTGTTAAACCCTCCCACTCACATCTCAGAAGGGGCTCCTTTCAGTGCTGCTGAAGCACAACATGTGCACTATGTGGATTTTTTTTGAAGCATGAGATATTTGGTGTTTATCTGGCTCCCAGCCTGCAGGATACTTCAAGCAGGCTTGGTAGTAATTTGCCCTAAGGCTGTTTATGAAGTGTCTTCTGCCATCTTTGTGTCCCCACAACCCTTTTTCTGTGCCACCACAGGCTGAGGCAGAACTGCAGGAGCAATACTTTCAGCCACTGGTGAAAAAAGAAGAAATGGAAGAGAAGATGAGAAGCATTAAAGAAATGAAATGTCGAGTTGTGACGTGTAAAACTGTGAGTGAAGGGGAGACAGGGTTGTACTAAATGATCCTGAACCATCCTGCAGACTCCCATCTGTTACTCCCTTGGCCATAGCCCAGCACAGGGATCAAATGGAGACAGTTGAGCTCTTTAGGCCTCTTGCACTGAGTGACTGAGGTGTGGAGACACTGGGCAGGCCAGTTTCAGTGCTGTGTTGAACATCTCAACTCCAGGCTTATTCATGCCAGTAGGTTCCTTGGGTATTGGTGTCCTGAAAATATTTATCAGTGTCTTCCCTGAAGTGCTTTGTACCAGGACCCCCAGTTCCCCTTTTTAAACAGCAAAATAATCAAAGTTCCTTGAAAACATAACTCTGGGTTGGGATTCCTCTGTATTTCTGGGGTCTTGGCCATCAGGAAGAAGAGTGAAGCTTGACAAGGTGCTCACAGCTCTTTCCCTTCCATGACAGTGTAACTACACCTATTTCAAGCCTCTGGAGACATGTGTCCAGGACAACCATGACTACCACTGGCACAATGCCATCAAGAGATTTTTCAAATGTCCTTGTGGAGCCAGAGCTATTTCCCTTCACAGGCTCCCAAAAAAGCACTGCAGGTAAGACATGAGTCTTGTGCAGTAGCAGCTGGGGGTCACAGAACCATGTCCTCAGCCCTTGTGCTAAGCAGTGTGGGAAAGATGTGGGGCTAGTTTTGGACCCCCTCCTGCTGTGTAGCAAACACACACCCCCCTGATCCTCACCTGCCATCTTCATCTTTCAGTGCCTGTGGCCTCTTCAAGTGGGAGCGAGATGGGATGCTAAAGGTAAGTGTGAGCCAGCAGCTTCCAAGCACCTTGGTTCTCTGGCTTCTTGGTACTTCTCTTGGTAGTTTTGTCCCACACTTTGCTTCAGCACCATTAGGAGCTCCCAGCAAAACCATGCAGCTCTGTGTTTTGTCAGGTCCATCCACACAGGTACCTGCAGGCTTGTTTTAATGACCTCTTCTTGCTTTCTCTTCTTGAAGCTTTGTTTTATTTAACTATGAGGAATTTGCTTTTGACCCAAGTTGTAAGAATTCAGAAGGTCAGGGTTCCTAGAGTGTCAGTATTTAATCAACTGATTTAGCCCCACAATTCCTGTCAAAGAAATGTTTGGGAGACATTGCCACACATTTAACCTCTTTTCTCTATGGTTCATGTTTCTAGGAGAAAAAAGGCCCGAAGATTGGTGGAGAAACACTTTTACCAAGAGGAGAGGAGCAGCCAAAATTTCTCAATAGTCTTAAGTGACCTAGAGTTGGGTTTTTTTGGTAACATAAGTATGGATTTGTCTAGAACACACATTTCTGTACTGGAATGCCAAGAGAATTCTGTTTTTAGGGATGAATGAGCAGGGGAGTTAATTCCTGTTGAGAAGGACATCCACCAAGCCTCTACCAATGGCATGAATATTCAACTTGGATCTTTTAAAATTGGACTGAATAGGGCCACAGCCACATGTGAAATAGACATTCATCCTGTTTTTCCCTCCTAACAACTTGTTTACAAGATTTAACCTAGAACAGAGGCAGAGCAGAATTTGTCCCATGCAATCCCAAACCACCCTGCTATTTATGCTGAGGGGCTGGTGTAGTGACCCCTCAGCATTTGAAGTGGCAAATCATGAACTGTGAGGACTGTAGACTCCATAAGCACTTGTGAACTTCATACTGCAGTGTGTGAATGTCAGTCAGCCTGTCAAGGTTTTCCAGCTGTTGGCCAGAAAGGGGTGTCAGAGGGTTGTAGCACAGAGCAGACTGCTGGTGCCAGAATTACTCACTTTGAACTCTGAAGAGTAGATGTCAGTTCCTGAGTTGTCTTCTTGGCTCACAGGTTCAAATCCCTTCAGTGGCTGTGGCAGTACAAGCCTGTGGTTGTAACAGCACAGACTGGCAGAGCCCTTCCCCTGTCCCCCAGCCCAGGCTGGGTTCCCAGCCCTGTCCATGCTACAGCAACCCTGCAGCTCCCACTCTGAAAAGCATTTTAATGACTCTGGCAGTAGTGTGTGAGTGGTTTTAAAGAGCTGAGTGGTTACATTTAATAGCTTTTACCCCTTCTTCTCACATTTTAAATTCCCCTGAAATCCTGCCCAGTTGTCACTGTCAGCCTTGGCTGCTGTCCCAGCTGCCTGGGGGCAGTGCCTGTCTCTGACCAAGAAGAACCAGGTCTCCAAGGGGTGGTTCCTGAGAAGGGCAATCTTCATACAGATGTTTTTCTGGAAGCTCTTCTCCCTAGGGATGCCTGTGGCACTTGGCCAGCTTTTCCTACACCTGATCCTTCTGCTGCCCACGCTTATGCCCAGTGGGATCACAGGGTATTTTTAAGTGCCTAAAAACTCCAGTACCTCAGTGATTGGGTGAAACTGCCACCACCGGTCTCAGATATCCCAGTGGCCTTGCCAGTAAGTCTTCTGTTAGCTTGCACAGGGCTGGAAGAGAAAGAAATCACTTCATTTGGACAGATTTACCTCAGTATTCTGCAGCCTCCACCTGGTGCTTTTGCTGGGCATGTGGCATTCACTGCAGTCCCAGGGCAATAGCATTTGCTGGGTGGGTGTCACTGCTACATGACTGTACATGTGTAACTGAGCCAGTGCTTGGCAATGGCTCCTCTTGATTCCTCATTCAGAATAAATACAGTGCATAATAAAATGCTCCCTGGGTTTGTATGGTGTCAGGTTTCTGAGGAAGATCAGTTGCTTCTTCAACATCTTCATTTGCCCAAGAGCTTTGTGCTGGATCACCAGAAGGAATTTGGTCTGTGTCCATAACTGGCAGCCACATTTTCTCAAGAGTTTCTCCCCTGGAGTCCACACAACCAACATGAAGTTCCCCATCACTGTCAGCCTTCAGCTGGCACATTGAAGCTTCAGGCTTTTTCCAGTTCTTCTCTTTGGCCAAGAGAAAGATTAAGGTGTCAAAGGGGTGGTAGGTAATGCTTCATCTGCTCCTGGGACAGGTAGGAAAGGTTTGTGCTGCCTTGGGAGCCAGGGCCCAGGAGGAAGAATACTCTTGTCCTTGCCTGCAAGCATCAGGTGAAGAAACCAAGGCCCTTTGCTTAAGCCCCAGCAGTAAACAAAAAGGTGAGGCATTGATGTCATAGATTTCGTGTGCCTCAGTCTGGTTTTGGAGATTCTTCTGTGCCAGAGCTTGCTCCAGCCCAGCAGAAGCAGGCAGGAGGGGAGCTGCCTTCTGGGCCTGGCTGCCACAGGGCACAGCCCTAGTACTGGGCCAGAGCAGAGACCCACAAGAGAGCTCAGGCACAACCTGGGGAGCCCAGATGGGTCTGAAGCTGGCCCAGCTTTGGGAACATCATACAAAGACCTCCAACCTCACACTGAGGAAGCCCAACCACCTCCTAGTGTGTATCTCCAAGAGAGCAGCCAGCAGGTCAAGGGACACCAGTCTGCCCCAATGCCACCAGTGAGTGTAAGGCATTAGACTGGATTCACACCAGAGAACACTCTGCTGCTGCTGTCAGTGTGGCTGGTGGCTCCAGATGGCTGTGTTGCTGAAGTTGTCATGTCCCCTGAATCGTTAAGGAAAATGGTTCTGGAATTAGCAGTGCTGAAAGTGAGTTCTCAGGGCCATTAGGAAGATTTGCAGAGTAAGAAGCTGATAAATCAGACCATTCCTCAGCCACATTGTCACCTGTCTGCAAGGCTGTTTCTCTAGCTCCAGCCTGCCCAGTGTATATATCAAATGGGCAGAAGGATACATCCAGCTTTTCTCTTAATCACCCCCCTACACAATCACAATTGTTTTTTAGCTATAGACAGATCCTGTCTCCCCTCAGCAACTGAGCACCTCTCCTGCTGCCACAAACTATCTTGGCATCTGCTTCTCTGGAGATTTTCAAGGCCTGTCTGGATGCATTTCTGAGTGATCTGCTCTAGTTTTGGTCCTGCTCTGGCAGGGGGGTTGGACTCGATGATATTCAGAGGCCCCTTCCCACCCCCACCATTCTGTGATCTTTCCCAGGGTTCACAAATGAAGGAAAATAAAACCTTGAGCATTTTGTCCCCCTGCACTAACCAGTTTAGGTTTAACCAACTCGCATGTAAAAAGTTTCAGTTTCATTAGCTCTCAAGTAAAATCAGCTTAATGAGCACTTAATCCCCTTTCACAATAAATGCACTACTAAAGGGCCTTCCTTTATGCCCATCAATGTTTCATGGCAGAGCCTGTGCAATAGTCTCTTGGGCCATCATCTGGAGCTCCCGTGGCAAGCTGGCCTCATCCAGCCATTTCACACCATTTTATTTTTCCCAGCCCACTACTGCCTGGCTTTCCCCTCACAAAATAAAGATTATAAGGGACAAAGTGCAGGCAAAATTTTTCTTCTGGGCTTTTATTCTCATATCCTGCAGCTGTGCTGCAGATCCTGTTTTATTTTGCCCTGGAAGCAGCCCTGTGATGTCCACCTCATGGTGCAACTGGGGTGCTCCACTGCTGGCTGAAAAAACAGCCTGAGCAGTCAGCACTCTGCTCTCTTTATATGAATAACAGTGACTTCTTTTTTTCCAGATTCAACAATCCCAGTTCCCTCAGAAGACTTGTTCTCCAGACCCTTCATCAGCTTTGGCTGCCCTTCTCTGGACATGCTCCAGCACTTGAATGCCTTTCCTCTAGTGAGGGGCCAAAAACTGAACCCAGAACTTGAGGTGCAGCCCCACCAGTGCCCAGTTACAGGGGCACAATCCCTGCCCTAGTCCTGCTGGACACACTATTGCTGATCCAGGCCAGGATGCCATTGGCCTCCTTGGCCACCTGGGCACACTGCTGGCTCATGTTCAGCCAGGTGTCAACCAGCAAACTCAGGTCACTTTCTGACAGGCAGCTCTGCCCCAAGCCTGTAGCGTTGCAGGGGTGACTCAGCTGCAGCATCCTGACATTTTCCTCAGACTAAGAACAAACCTTTCCAGGGTTCACTTCTTCAGTTAGCCTCTCACCCTTTGGCAGAACTTCTGAACCACAGAGACAATACAACGCAGCCACCAAATTTAGTTTTGCCCTAATTTAATATTTCTTTCAAAAATAAAAGTAAAATCCACACCTTCAGCAGCTGTACTAATGCCTTCCCCTGTGACCTTATACTGAAACTTGCACAAAACTGATTCACTGTGTTTATTTTGCATAGAAAAGGGATCTTAGAAACCTTAAACCACATAATAGAGCACAGGGTCTTATATTAATAACATTCATTTCATCTAACTAGAATAATTATTCTTTTGTTAAGATTATTAATAAGCTTACATTAATAGAGTGTCAGCCCAGAAGCATTTCAGGAAAAAAAAATAATCAAGCAGTGAAGCACATCTCCCATGATTATTTTTCTTTGATTACCTAAAATAACTGCAGCAAATCTGGTTTTGTAGGTCAGGTTTTCTTTGAAGTACATCAGCTGTTCAACCTCAACGCAATTATTTTGCATTAGGATAAAATGATTTTTGTAATGCAGTCCCTGGGTAAGTGTCTTACACGGAGGGCAAAAAGCACAGAAATCTGGCTACTCAGGAGCTGATGCTCAGGCACACCTCAGAGGCCACTTTAAGGATTAATTCTTTTGCTTTGCACAACCTTTGCTCACTTCTTCCAAACATCCTGCATTAAAAAACAAACAAACAAACAAACCAAACACCAAAACAAATGAAAAACCTCAAACAAACAAGAAACCAACCAACTGAAAACAAACCACCACAAGACAATGAAATCAACCAACCAAAATACCCCTGCCACAGTAAGAGCTCAAACCCGGTTCTTGGGTCCATAGCTGCTCTGAGAAGTTGCTGGGAATGGTGTGAACAAATTGAGCATTCTACTAACTACATACTGTGCCCAAGGGACAGACAGACAACACCTGTCTGAACATCTGAGAATGGGAAACAGTTTGGGTTCCAACTCTGCTGTACTGCAAAAGCTTATGAGAAGTCAAATCAACTTTGAAAAAACTAATGTAGTTAATTAAACTTAAATTTCCCCTGCCCCCCCCCTTTCTCTTGTATAAACTAAGACTTTCATCTGCAGCACTAGAAGCCAAAGCCAGGATTCAAAATCCTTCCTCTGGCATCTGTTCAAGTGTCTGCAAATCAAAGCACCGAGTGTGCAACTGCTGCCAGCAAGGTCAGGAGTCGCTACAAATCTGACATTTCTGAACTGTTAGTCTGGAAAATAGCACATGGAATCTCGGCAGAGGATCCTCTCTGTATTTATTGTCTCTTACAAGCTCCAGGAAGCACTTGTTTTCAATGCATGTGAAATGTCAAGTCTGAAATATCTGTGTAAAAAAAGAAACCCAAAGGTATCTTCAGCAGTGAGGCTTCATGGAAGTGCAGATGGCTGGGTGGGCAGCTGGGGGTCTCATCTTTGCATGGCCCTTTCTGAAACTTGAATGCTGCTTTGAAAAAAAAGTTGTGGGGCAGTTAACATGGTGCAAGGATCTAAACTGCAGAAACATGAGTTGGAGTGTTTCAGATGTAACATGTGGTCATACAGCATCTCCATTTAGAAGGCACAAACATACCTGCCAAGGTGTGAACCCAAACATCCACACCAAACCAAACTGTAAGAAACTCATCCCACCAAAGCAGGGCTACACCAAACCACACTATCAGCAAAATAACTTCATGTCTTTTCAGAATTCCATTCCATCCAATTCAAGTAACTTTTCTAAGAGAAAAGAAAAAAAAAAAAAAAAGGGGATGGGAGGAGCAGCTGAGGAGGGAGATGTAAGCAGGGAAAGCTGGGGCATCACTGCTGCACCAAGCCCAACAGGAGGCAACTGCTTCACCCCCAGTTTCGATGGAAATCAGACTTACAGCCACTCAGGGTCTCCAGATGTCCAGGGTGCTGCTCCAGGGGAGCCTTTCTCCTCTTCACACATCACAGAGCTGATTGAGACACAGGCACTGGTGGAACCCCAGCTGTGGTGGCCACCTCAGCACATCCCCACCCCACAGAATGGAGTTGACAGCAAGAAAGGCCACCAAGCTCTGAGCTGCATTTGAACACCTTCCTCCCAGACTTTGCTGTGCCTCTTCCTTTCACTGGTTTTGCTCTTGCCACCCCACCTTGTTTACAAAGCATATGAGCAAACAAGAAACCCCACAGCTGCTGCAGGAAGAAGCAGCACAAACATCCCTGCGTTGTCACCATGTGTGAAATGACCACAACAGCTTCAACTTGCAGCAGCTTGTCCAGGCACCCACCGTTCAGCCTGATGGGTAGAGGACAGGACTGTTCCTGGTCCCTCTCCTCACCTGAGTGATGACAGAGCAGGAGGAGCCACAGCTGCCCACCAGCACGGCCTTTGGTGCTGCTTTAGCACCTTCTGGGCAGAGGAGGGGAGTGGAAAAGAGCTGAGCAGTGCTGGTCTGCACTGAGGTATTCAACGCCATACCCTCTTCCAGATGTTCTGAGCAGCAGAAATAACACAAGGCAGCCCTCCAGCACAGTTTTGCTCTCATTTAATTTATATTTCAATAAATAGATTCTGAAAGCTAAAGAACCTTTTCAAAAGCAAGGAGGAAGATTGTGAAAGGCGAGAGGATCATTTCAGGGCACATCACTCCACACCCCACCACCAGAGCATCCTGAGGAGCCTCCAGCCACCTCCCCAACCCAGCACACCAAAAGGCACCTTTTCCCAGATCCAAAGGAGGACTCCATCACTTCACATAGCCTTGGATCAGTTGTGCAAGACCAATGGGAGGCTGGTTTGCTGGCCCAGCAGCTCCCAACACCATCAGCCACACATTTCACTCATGCCAGCACTGCTTGGTAATATAGGCTGCCACACCACTTCATGCTTGAGGAACTCTACAGTGACCATGTTCCAGCCCATCAGTCCCATTTTTCTCTGTGAGTGGCTGCTGCTTTCAGTTTATCCAGTTCCTTACACTGTTGACTGTGCTGGTACCAGTATTCCCATCTTCATCAGCTGTACTAATAATTTCCCATGTGAGCTCATACTGAGGGCCCGCATGACACTGATTCACTTGACTTCTTTTGCATAGAAAAGGAAGTTGGAAATGTGGAAAAAACTACCCTTGCATAAATTCCTGCATAAAATGATATGTTAGTATAGCATAATTCCAAAGGTATGTCAAAAAATATTCAAAATAGAAGATTGAAAACAGCAAGAAAATGGAGATCTTCTTTTAAGACCTTAATTCTTCCATTGCCTAAGATAATCAAAGCAACTCTCTAGTCTCTCTAGGTTAGGTTGTCTTTGACCTACATCAGCTGTTCAACCTCCATGTGATTATTCTGTATTAGTGTAAAATGATTTTGTGATGCCACATTTGGCCAAGTTACCAGTACAGAGGTCAATAAAGCACACATCACCCTGCCAGCTGATGCAGGGCCAGCATCCTCCCAGCAGAGAGGCTCATTCTCAGGCACGTTTTCCATCCTACTCTTCAGAGGTTGCTCTACAGGTTAATTCTTTCCCCTTGCACAAGCCGTGCTCGGAAGTTCCAAATATCCTGCAAAACAAAAACAAGACAAAAGAAAAGACTTAATGGCCAGCAAAAAAATGGTGACCAAGGTTCCAGTTTACAGAGATGATAGCTTAGCTACCTGCACACAAAAACATTCCAAAACATGTATTGAGCATTCTAAATATCAAGAACAAATCCTACATATCAAGAACAAATTCTAAATATCAAAACTAGCCCAAACTAAGGAAAAGCTGCAACCCCTGAGAGACAAGAAGCTACATGGATGGCAAGATGCACATGGTGCTAATTCTGGAAGGTGGCAGAAGAGGAACCATGAGCAGCACAGGGAACACAACCCTTGCAGAAGTCACCCTGGCCCACTTGTGCCTCTTGGGGTGGGCAAAAAAGCTCAACAACTGACAACAGAAAACTTGTATGACCAGGCTTCCAAAACACAGCTGGAGACCTCACCATACCCAGACAAGCTGTGGGGAAACCAAAACAAAATCCCCAAAAGTGAAAAAGAAAGTCCTCTGCTCTGGAATGCTCTAGCTATTGTAATATATATATGTAACAAAATGCATATTTAAAAAGCAAATTGATGCCTATTACCTCTAGACTTTACTGCCTTGATAGAGGCTATGTATGTGTTTGGGAACTGCTGTGGATTAAGAAATTCAGACCATTTCCACCTCAGTAACATGGTTTATTTTTCTTTCAGTGGCTGAATCCCTGAGTTTAGATTTGCATTCTATTACACAACACAATGGTTTGAGTGATTCAGCAAGAATTCATTACCTCCCCTTTTTTCTTTTATTTTCTTTTGTTGTTTTCCCCCAGCAGATGTGTATTGCTGTCAACACACCTGCTGTAGCCTCAAGGCCAAACAACTGCTGTGGGATTGTACTTACCCCCAAAAAATTCAGTCTACTATTGCAGTCAGATGTGGCTACTTGTTTTAAAGGAAAAATCCACCTGCCATTAAGCTTTGGAACAGGGCGCCCAGGGAGGTGGTGGAGTCACCACCCCTGGAGGTATTTAAAAGACATGTAGATGAGGTGTTGAGGTACATGGCTCAGTGGTGGGATTGTCAGTGTTAGGTTAATGACTGGACTTCAGGATCTTAAAGGTCTTTTCCAAGCAAAATGACCCTGTGATTCTCAAGCTCTTACTTTGAGTTCCACTGAAGTTGCATTGTATCTCTTGTAAGCCATTTCTACCAGTTCCTTCTCCAGGTGCTCCTGGGTGGTGTTCTTGACATCGATGTAGTAGCACTCTGAGCTGGCAAAGTGACAGCTGATACTCTGTGTGCAGAAATACAGCATCACTCACTGCCACAGCCAGTACAAATGTCTGGATAAAACATCTCATGCATCCCAGACCGTGGACAACCAACCCCTCCCTTACAGATCACACCAGCAAATTCCTTCCTCCTTTCCAAGCACTCCTGCTCTCTGAGAACATCCCCTTGGAGATGTTCTCCTGCTGGAGAAATACTCTTGGCTTGTTGATGTGCTTTTCTTCTTTTCCTCCTCTCCCACATATTCCCCCATAATGAACTCTACTGCTTGATATTAGCAACTAGAGTAGGAATAGGGAAAGTCAGGGCTGGAGCAGACCTGAGTTTTCAGTAAGGGTTCTTACTTTCTGCAACCAGACAATCTCATCAGACTTATTTTGTTATCAATTCCTGCTTAAGCAGAGTCCAGAGGAAATGCATAGAAGTTCCTCACCAGAAAAAGCTGTTCAGAAAAAGCTCTGCCAGCTGCAAGTGAGATCACGTCAGATCTCAAAAGGTGCTGGACCACAAGCTGGCTTACAGAGCTCCAAGATGCTCTCTGCTTTACCCCAAACACAGACACATGTTGGCATCTGCTGTGGTATGAGAAAGCTCTTGTGGGACACTAAATGCATTGCTCCTGGCTACACCAGAGGCTAGTTTCCTTATGTGCCCACATGAACCCACTTCTGAGAAAGAATCAGGCCTCCAAAGGAGGCCACTTTGCATATTTCAGTTAAATAATGATGATGCAAACCAAATAGATGATACGTAATCAAATCTGTAACAGAAATATGGGATGTGTAATAATATAAATAAATATTATTTATTAGTTGATGGAGGCTCCTGTTATCCAGAGGTGAGACACCAAGCAGGCAAGGGGAAGAAAGTTAGAGAAGCTCCTGATATTTGGGACAGCTGAAAGGGAACTATTAGAAAAGCAAGTACAGCCAGCCAGGCTTCAAACATAGATTTGACACCTAATTTCTACTCCTGCTCTGTTTTTCTTGAGCAGCCCCACAGCATGTTCCTCTCCCAAAAGACAGAGATGTTTAAAAATAATAAATAAAAAAAAAGAGTGCAAAAGTATATCAGGAAGCTATAAACCCATTAAAAAGTTCATCCACATATTCATGAACTTGGAAAAAGGGGGAATAGTTTGCACAGTTATAAAAATAAAATTTCAAAAGCTGCATCTAGAGATGGTTTCCTACCTTTCGGAAACCTGATGTCTTGTTTATCCCAGAGCCGTGAATGAGCAGGGGGTGGAAGAACACTGTGTCTCCCTTCTCCATGACAAGGTGAACCTTGGGACTCTTCTCATCCTGATCAATCAGCCCATGGAAAAGTTTGTTGGTTTTACCCTAGAAAAAAAGGCCGAGTTGAAAGCACCTGGTTAAAATTAGAGCACACACTGATCCTCTGTGTGAGGGGAGCAGGGACAGCTGCTGATCTGCTTTCCTCTGGGCTGGGCAGTGCATTCAGTACAGCCAACTGGGACCCTGCCCACTGCCTATAGATCTTCCTACTTCCAACCTGAGGTACAGCAAATAATTTTTTTTTTCTGTTTTCTGAAGCTGGATTCAGACAATTAAGAGCATTTCTCATCTGGAAAGGGCATGGGGGAATCCCACAAGTGTGGCCTGATGCCATCACTGGGATCCAGCCTTCTGCTCCCAGTATAACCATCAGCAATGCCAGGTCAGAAATGTCTGTTTCTGATACCACTTGATATGTAATAGCATCCCGTTGTTTACTATCTAATTTTTCCTCTTCTGGACAGTACACATGTCACCAGGCAGGAACAAATTCACATGAGGAGAGAGTCCTCAGACCTGGCAAGGGCAGTGGAAAATGGCTGCACGTATTGATGCCATTGGGCCACGATATGCTGGACAACTTCTAGGGGAAGGTGGGAACAGAGGCAAATCTACCCAGATTACATGGAGTGAGGCCAACCAAGCAACTCCCTCCCAAAGCAGCAAGTCTGTGTTTGCACAGAGAAAACCCATCACTGAAAAACTCATCTTTGACCTGCGTATCATCCCTCCGTGGTGAACCTTCCCCAGACAAAATGCAGCCCCCTCACACACATCCTTTCCAAGCCCCTTGTGACACTCTACCTCCCACTGTGGATAGTCATGAGGCTTCAGAGGCTCCTTGTGTGTCCCTGGCTGCACAACCAGGCACCCATTGTCCTGGTCAGCCCTCTCCATGGCAGTCCAGGAGCACACAATGAGGTCCGCAGGCCGGAAGGGAAAATAGTGCAAGTCCTGATGCATGGGGTGGAGGAAAGTCTGTTTATCTGCAACACAAGTGCAAAACCTTCAGCCTCATCAAATGTGACACAGCCTTCTCCTTCCCATTAAACCATTGCACTTGTTTTAACATGTCCTAAGAAGCTGCTGCTTGCCACTGGACAGACTTTGTCTACTCAGAGTCTGCTTCATCCCACCACTGCCATGGAAGCCAAACGGGGTAGCCTACACTTCATCCCAAGATAAGCCAAGAGCACTGCAGTGGCTCCTAGGTCAATGACAGCTCAGGGACACAGTGAATGCCAGGAGGCTGCCGGGCCGTGCAATCCCCTGAACACTCCTCTTGTTCCTTGCCACCACCAACCCTCTGCCAAGTTTTCACCATCCACTTTGGTTGCTCTCCAGTTCTGTGAACTTCAACCAGCAACCCACAGAGCACTGCACAAACCTATCCTGGTACAGACTGTCTGTAGTCACCTGACCCATCACTGTGTGGGCAAGCAGAATCAAACCTGTTTGAGCTGCCCCCAACGTATGCTGATTCACAATGGATGGACTGCAGACTTCCCAGTCTACCCAGCACTCCATCAGCCTTCACCCTAGAGGCTTTTTTTTCCATGAAGTCTGAACAAAAATAACTATTTCTGAACTTTTGTTTGTTCCTTCTTTTCCCACTATGGAAATGGAAACATATCATCCACACCAAACACCTTATAGATATTGTTTATCCATTTCTTTTGCCATTGAGTTTAATCCTCCCAATAGATACAGTTAGGATGTTTCCACCTGCCTCATTTGTCATATTATTTAGACTTCAGGAAGCTCTGAAAACTCTTCTAGGATCTGCATTTCTAAAGAACTCCTCAAAAATCCTGAATCCTGACCTTACAAATATGGAGATATATACACACACATTGATTTCTGTATTTTGCTCTTATCCAACTTTTCCTTACCAGAATCTGGAAGTTTATTTATCAGCATTGTGTGCATTGCCATGATATTTGGCCCTGTGAAGCACTCAACATATCTGAGGACCTACAGGGAAGAAAGTATCAGGAAAAAAAAATATTAGAAAGTAAAAGAGAAGAAGAAAGATAACTGAGAAAGCACTGGGACCTGGATGTTTAGCTGAGCACCAGGGTACAGGAGGAGGAGGTTGGGATGGAGGAGCACTGCTTTGAGTCTGCCCTGACCACCACCCACCCACCCTATGCTCATCCAGAACACTCTTAAAAGGTGGCATGATATTCCTTCCTTGCATAAGTACTCATGAGAGTGACACAAAGGGGTTCTAAGGATAAAGGATATGGCTTTAGTGGAACCAAACAGAGCTTCTTCACATTGGTATTAAAACACAGATACATTCACAGAGGCTCTTCCACCACCATCCCTCTTTTTTGTTGGGTTTTTTTTTGTTTGTTTTGTTATTTTTTTTTTACCTCTGGCAGAGTACAGTATCTGAACAGCTCTTCATCTTCCTGGAAGTCCTGTACTTTATTAACCACTTCTTCAGACTGACCATACTGGGATCTCTTGGCCTCATTTTTCATGATCATTGCTCCTGGTACTTTCACCTCCTTTTTACAGATCCTTACAAACTCCTTCCTGCAAATCAGAGGGAACATTTATGTTGGGAGAGTCTGATTTCACCCAGCTTCACAGAGCAACCTCAGGATGCTGCTGCACAGAGCACCCACCAGCACCTTAGGCAAACACCCTGTACCTGAAGCGCTCGATGTCTTCGTCAGAAACGAGCTTCTTAATGAGCAGATACCCATTGTCTTCATAGAACTGCCTTTGCTCTGCAGTGAGGACATTGTTGTCAAGGGTATAGCTGAGATACAGAGAGGAAACATGTTAGCAGGGCTGGGCAGAACAACAGGAGCAGCATCAGGGAGACCCAGCAGGAAGATCAGCAGCTGCTGAGGAGAACCAGTGAGAATCCCTCCCCACCTGCACATCCACCTCAGCTCATAGGGGTACACAAGGCCTGGTGAACAACACGTATGCTAGGCTGGGAAAAAGAATTGAGTTCTGCTGGTTGGGTTTTTTTTCTCTCTACAAAGAAAGAATCTGCAGCTTACCGAAACCTCCCCAGCTGAGGAACAACACTGACTTGGGCTGAAGTTGGAACACTTGTCTGAGATGGAAATTAAGGAATATACACTTAAGCACATTAGACCATCTCTAAGCTTGAGTCCTGAATCCTACAATGTGGGTCAACTTCAAAATAAGTGTTCTGCTGGACCATTCAATTAATGTTCTCTAAAAAAAAAATAAATCACACCTTGAAGTAGCATGTCTGGCAGGGAAGGGTAAAATAACAGCATAGTACAGCCCTGTCCACACATAAAGTCAGTACAAACTGCCTGAGACTCCAGAGTAGTCCATGGACCTCAATTCATCTCCCAGAATATCAAGGCACTCAACAAGAAGCTGAGTGAAGATGTTAGCTTGCCCAGTTTCCCTCCCTGTGCTCCAGAGAGCAGCTAGACCTGCTCAAAACCTGCATTACCTCTTGGAGGTGCTTCTCCATCTCTCCCCTGCTAACACTGGTACACCAAATTCACAGCCAGAACTCACACAGGGTGAACCTGGAACTTCTCATTCCTGTGAGTGGTGCAAACCTGGCAGTTTATTATAATTCAGAGGTAACCTGTCAGCATTCAGCTTCTCACTGGCAACCAGCAGCACTGAAAAATCTGGGTGTTTTGAGGGGCTGCTTTGGTGGTTTGGGTTTTTTGTGTGTTTGTTTTCTATTTGGTTGTTTTTAGGATGATTGTTTTGGTTTGGGGTTTTTTTAATTAAAAAAAAAAAGGCAAGCAAGATTTATGGCAGCAGCTTTAAAAACACCATCATCAAACAATCTTCCCTTAACTTTGGGAAACGTGGATGGGCCAACTTGAAAACTTCTTTCTGCCCTCCTTTCCTCTCTCTGATCCACCATAAAGCTGGCAGCCTACAACACTGCCACATTTCCCACTCACAAATCAAACCTGGGTGTTTTTCCTGCCTCTGGCCTAGCAGACAGTCAGGTTTGCACCTCTCCAGACGCTCTCTGTGAGATTGCAGAGCCTTTCAGAGTTCATCTCCGCTCAACCCACCCAACTCCGGGAGGCAGTGGCTGCAGGTAACACACACCCACCCCGCTCGGTGCCGCGGGAGGCAGCCGGCCCACGGGACACACTTCGCGGCACAAGACGGGCTTGGCGCTCGGGGAGAAAGCAGCGAGCAGCGGGAGGGGGCTGCGGTGGGACGAGGGGCTGAGCCCCAAACACCGGCCGGGGCTGCCCGGGAAGCGCTGCCCTGGGGCGTCCCCGCTCACAGCCAGGGCACGGGGCAGGGACAGCGGCTGTGTGTCCTTCCGGGGCAGGGTGTCCTTGCGGGGCGAACACCCGCAACCCTCCTCACGCACAAGCACGAAGTGTGCGGGAAGCGCTGGACGCAGCTGGCTGGGGCGGGGGAAGCAAAGCCCTGACCCCAAGGGAGCCAATATCCCGCTCCCCACCCGCGGTCCCACAAAGGAAAGGATACGGGGGCAGGAGTTGCTCCCAGCCGCGGGGAGAGGTGCCGGAGGATGGTGTCCAGCCGAGCTGCCGGCCCCGACCGCTTCCCGAGCTGCTCCATCGCGTCCGGGCCGCCCGCGCGCTCCGTACCCCGCCGGTCCCTGCAAACCCCGCCACGGAGAAGCCGCTGCCCCCGGCTCCGCGGCCTTGGCCTCCGCCGCACATGCGCGGGCAGCCGGGCATGCTCCGAACGGAGCCCGCCCGCGGCCTGGAGCCTGGGATGTGGCGGGGAGAGCTCAGCCCGTGTCTTTGCACGTCCCAAGGCTTCCCTTATTTTTCGCTGTCTGCCAAAGCCGCAAGGATTTCATCAGCCCGTGCAGAGAGCACCGCTCGGCACTCAGACACAGACCATGGTCGAGGGTGCCACAGATACTTTCTTTATCTCCTGTCAGTCAGAGCTTACCTCGTCCATCCACATATCAGTTTGGAGATATTTTCATGGCCCCACTGTCACCCCTGCATGATGGCAGAGTGTGATCCTCAGTGTTCCCCAAGTGCCTCATCTGCACAGACCTGCATCCCTGATCTGAGCTCTGAAGTCTCCACAGACTGCATCGAATCCAGACCCAAGGCAGTGGATTGTGCCAGGTGAACTTTCTGTCCTGGGGCAGCTCTGGTGACTTTGAGTAAGGAGAGGGGAAAGAGCAAAAGGCAGTGCAGCACCAGGGGAGGGAAAAAAAATTGCCCAGAGGAGAAAACATGAGGTAGGGAGAGAGAGAAGAAGCATACAAATGGGCATCTGCAAATAGAGGCTGCAAAAAAATAAGCTGCAGAGAGTGGTGCTCCTTTGAAGCTGTGACATGCTTAGAAGTGACATATTCAAAATACAGTGTCCTTAGCACTCTCTCATCTGCCTGAATTAACACCACGAGTGCATCAACTGACACATTAGAGGAGAAGAATATTAAGGGATTGAAAACAGCCCAAGAACTAAGCCCATTAGTGCAGTTCAGAAGGTTATTTTCATCACCTTTGCCCATGTCCCTGTTGCCACCACACCATCGAGCCTCCCCACTTCTGCACAGTGGACTTCAGGCCCCAGTGTCACAGTTCAAACTGACGTGCCATTGGTGTGACAGTCAGTTCATCTGAACCCTACACTGTGAAGTAGATGCTGAATGATGGGGTATCTCCTGTTGGAATCTGCTGTCCTTCATCTTTCCCCATTCCCTGGGCCAAGGGGATTCATCTCTCGCCAGGACAAAGGAAGGAGATGGGTACAGAAGCTCTGAGGATGAAGGTGGGAGGGAGGCAATGTGCTGCCTGCTCCAGGTCCAGCCTTGCAGGCTGCTCACCAACCTACTCCCTGGGAGATGGAGATGTTTGAGATCTGGATAAGAATAAGGAGAGCAGAAAGAGGGGTAAACTGAAGGCAACAAACCCAGCAACAAGCACACTGTAATAAGCTGGAGAGAGCATCAGGACTGGAAAGAAGTTATGCCAACTATTTGCATCATTTTGCCAACTCAACATAAACAAACAGATCTTTACACCTGTCATTTTGTTCATAAAGCCCTTGCTCATAAGCTATCCAGCCAGGACCTGCTTCCAAAGATGCACCATCAAGAGTAAGTCCCCTGTTACTCCAGGCAGTCTCATGATGACAGGGTGTGCACCAAAACTTGCATCACAGCTACCTTAGGAAGTATCTGCATGTTCCAACAGGTTTTCCTGGAATACCAGATGACATTGATGTGTCAGAACCTCAGCTGTAAATACAGCTTCATGTTAGTGCTACAAATAAACAGAGGCCCAGGCACAGAGAGGAGGTGTTTCTGAACTTAACCTCTACCCTAAAATCTCATTCCTTTGAAAACTCAGTGGCAAAACTCCCAGTGATTTAAGTGAAGATGCACCAGAGCAGGTTTACACGCCCCATTTGTGGCAGCCTGGCCTGGGCTGCATTCCTGCTGGTGGCTCTCATGGTCAGTGATCACCTGTGCTCAGTGGAGTCACTCCCTTCAGGAGCTACTACAGAGCAAAGGCTGTTCACAAAAGTGGGACAAACAAGGTTTAGGAACCCAGAGAAAAAGCTTTCAAAATAATTTTGTGTAGTTACAGAGACAAGCATCCAGGCACTAAGAAAGGACAAACAGCAGCAGCAGTGACATCACCCAGCCTTTTTTTTTTGCCAACAAAATCAGACTTTGACTCCTGACCTATAGGAAACCTCTTAGTCATAGGTAAACAGAAAGTTAATAAAAGTCCCTCAAATTGAATTCAAGTGAGGGGGAAGGGAAGAAAAAAATAAACAACTAAAGTAACAGTTTTGCTACAAAGTCCTAATTAAAACTGCACTGCAAAGTCAATTTATAATTCAGATATATGCTGCAATTGCCTTCACAATCCAAACTGAATCAGGAACCTCAATAAATCTTTCAAAATCCAGGTAAGAGTCCCATTGAGGTCAGAAGCAGAGCAATACTACACTCGCCCATTCTGACACAGAACTGTTTGCAATGTAGATAATTCTTCTCACTGGTATGTGTTTGACAGCATCTTATGCAAAGGTGTCTTTCCCACCTGAAAAAAATAAGCAAAAAGTGATTCTGCTGTCCTGATTTAGAAGTCTGAGAGCTAAGATGTTTTTCTGAGTGCATTTTTAAACAAGAGCCTCAAAAACCCTACTTTCTCTGTGCATCAAATACAACTATTTCTTTTTATCTACTGCTCCTCTGGTAATCTTAATAGTGCTACCAGTAAATCCCAGTAACACTGGCTTGTACAGTAACTCCCACATCACTGGACCACTCTGTTGTATCACACCCCAGAATCATTCAGGGTGCTGCATCCATCTTGTCACAGAGGAGTGGGTGGTGGAGGTGGCCACCCTGTATTTGTACCCTCACACTAATACAGTCCACAATCAAACTTTAATTACCACCAGGTAATTAAATACCACCAGGTAAGTGCTCACCAGGGGACACATTCAGCGCTCACCAATTTCTTCAGCAAAAGGGTTGTCGAGC
Organism: Ceyx melanurus; assembly: GCA_024611195.1. NCBI lineage: Eukaryota > Metazoa > Chordata > Aves > Coraciiformes > Alcedinidae > Ceyx > Ceyx melanurus. The sequence goes on along the minus strand of JANHGL010002680.1, from coordinate 7,123 downwards.
CCTGGAACAGGCTGCCCAGGGAAGTTGTGGTGTCCCCACCCCTGGAATCATTTAAAAGCCATGGAGACGTGGTGCTGAGGAACATGGTTTAGTGGTGACCTGGCAGCATTGGGTTAATGGTTGGATTTGATAATTTTAAAAGTCTCTTCCAACCAAAACTATTCTGTATTAAAAACCCAGTCCTTTGCATCTGAATCTAATTTTTGTAAAACAAACCCAAAATCCCAAACCCAAAACAGTCCAGAGTGGATAATTTTCAAAATCACTGATACATTTCACCAAAGCATGGAGTGAAACTCATGAACATGGGAAAAGAAACAAGGGAGAGATTTTTGTTAAGAAAAGTGATGGTGGAATTCATCTTTTGATTAAAGTTAATGGCATTTAAGAGGGGCTGTGTCTTTGCAAAGTATTTTTATAGCTATGTCTGGCAGTTTCCTGAATTTTATAGAACATTTTTATACAGCTGTTTTGCATTTGGCTTTTAGCTTTAATGTTTTCTGTTCATTAAATCACAAAACTAATAAAAACTAAACGATTGAGATTTCTCCAGCAGTACAGGAATGGTCTTAATGCACAGTGTTATAATTTAATAAGCATCTCAATTGACTATTAAAATCCACATGATGATCAGAACTGTAATTCCAAAGATGAGGTCTTCTGAAAGCTTAATTTACTGTGGTGGAACGTGGCAGCTGCTCCAACTCAGCAAATTAGCTTTTTTTATCTTTGATGCCAGAGAAAACAGATGTAGATGAGACAATAACAAGAAAAACAACAAAATCTACCACCAGTGCACAGGTTCATTTCTCATCACAGTAATTCAAGGAGCATTCCTACAGATACATTAGTAGCAAAAGGGAGGAGCAAAAGGAAAACACGGGCTGAGCAGAGAACAAAAATAGGTGGACATAGAGACAAAAGACATGGAAAAGGTCAAAGGCCTCAATGTCTTCTCTGCCTTGGGCTTTGCTGGAATAGTCTGTTCTTGGCTTCCCTGTGTGGGCTGAGGCCACAGATCATCACCCACACTGCAGAAGACTGAGCTGGAGACCACAGAAGCAGCCTGGGCATTTTGAAGTCCATGGGACCATGTGAGATCTTTCTGTAAGAACCAGTGTGACTGCAAAGCTGCTCTCCCTCCTGGTGTCTGGAGAGGTTCCTGATCACTGGAAAGAGGCAAATGTCATACCTGTCTTCACAAAGGGCAAGTAACAGGATCTTGGGACCTCAGTCTCCAAAGAGATTATAGGATAACCCCTCCTGCACTTGCTTTGTCCTTGTGTACCAAGGACAAGATGACTGAGAACAGCCAACACAATTTTACCAAAGACAGATTGGACCTGGCTAAACTCCTCACCTTCTGTGGTGGGTGGCTCTGCAGACTGGGGCAGGGACATGTGCAGCTGCACCTTGACCTTGAGAAGCCTTCTTTGGCCAGACAGACTGTAATGTGGGTGGGAAATGGTCTGCACTGCCAGGCTCAGAGCTGTGATCAGCAGCATGAGGTGCAGTTGCTTACTAGTGGCATCCCTCAGCATTCAGTAGCAGAACCAACACTGGTTTATCTCTGTGTTGCTGACCTGGGCAAGAAGAACCCTCAGGAAGCTGGGTGATGACACCAAGCTGGGGAAGCAGCTGCTGGAGGGCAGGACAGCAGCAGGCAGGTTGGCAGGAACTCCCAAAGTTCAGCAGAGTGCTGTACCTGGCACGAAGTCACCCTGTGCTGCAGCAAAGCTGGGCCCTGCCTGCCTGCAAAGCTGCTTTGCAGGAAAGGACTCAATGGACAAGTTATGAGCAATGAAAGGGGCTGGCTGCACGTTGGGCTGTGCCAGCAAGAGTGCAGCCAGAGGGTCAAGGAAAGGGGTTCTTCCCCTGTGGGAAGCAGTTTGTGAGATTACATCTGGACACTGTGTCTAGTCTGGGGCTCCCCAGCACAGACACTGACATCCTGCAGCGAGTTCAGTGCAGAGTCACTAAAATGAGGGGGCTGAAGCACATGATGCACAAAGAAAGGCTGAGAAATTGCTCAGCTAGAAAAGGCTCCAGGGAAATCCTGCAGCTGTCTGCAAATACCTAATGGGGGGATACAGAAAAAACAGCATGAAAAAACTCTTTTTGAAAGTTTACAGCAAAATAAAGACATAATAGACACAAACTGCAGCAAGAAAAATATCCCATTAGATGTAAAGAGAAAATTCTGCAGAATGGGGATGGTCTGACACTGAAATGGGGTGTAAAGTGATTGTGAAACTTCTATCCATGAAGATACTCAAAGCCTGACTGCACACAGAACTGAGCAACCTAATGTGACCTCAAGGTTGTTCCTGTTTTGGACAAGGAGACTGCAAGACATTTGTTCCAAACTGCAAGTTCAGCCATGGTGGTAGGAGCATCCCCAGCTGACCCCCTACAGCAGGGAATGTGCATCTGAACACAAATCTATTTTTACCTTAGAAACCCCAGAAGCATTTTTCTGTTGCTACTATTTCCTCCTCTCTGCAGGATGGAGATGAGGGGCAAGGGGTTTCTATCATGCCTTAAAAAATAGAACAGAAAATATAGAAGACATTTTTTACAGTGAGGGTGGTAGAACAGTGGAACAGGTTGCCCAGAGGGGTGGCAGATGCCCCATCCCTGGAAACATTCCAAGTCAAGTTGGACAGGGTCTAAGCAACCTGATCTAGTTAAAGATGTCCTTGTTTAGCACAGGGTTTTGGACTAGATGAGCTTTAAAGAGCCTTTCCAACACAAGCCATTCTATAATTCTATGTCAACATAGCAAGCAAAGGCACCAAACAGCACTGGCTGGAATACCTGCATTAGCTGAAACACCTCTTGGGAGACAGAAGGAAAGATGTAGTCATGGTCTGGAGACAGGGCAGGCAATGAGGTACCTACCTGGAATTGGTCTGGAGCAGCAAAGCCTGTGCTGAGGTCTAAACTGCTGCTGGAAGCAGAGCAAAACAGGTTGAAGTTAGTGTAGACATGCTTGGAGAACACCCTCCATGTGGAGGACAGACACATGGTGTGTTGAGAGACCAGTGAACAGCACTGCTTTTCACAAAAGCCAAGCCCTGTCTCTAGTTGCTGGCCTCTGCTGAAGTTCAAGCTTTGGGCAACCCCTACCCACCCACTGAGGCACTGCAGCCTGGCTTCTCTCCCCAGTGTGAGAAACAAGGTCTCAGAGCTACAGTTGTCCCAAACATCTGTGCTGTGGGTGCCCACCCACTCAGAGAAGTGCAGATGCCTTCAGAAGCACCAGAGACAGCTGGATCCATCACAGCCAGCTCAGAGCACTAGGAGCTTAAAAAACCCCAAGCTAAGCCCCTGGTTGGCTTTTGCAATGCCAGCTGACCTCACAGAAGCCTCCTTCAGAGGTGTTGCTCCTGTTGAGGTCCTACAGGTCCCCAAAGGGATCCCTTTCTCCCTTATGACCACCCAGCCTGGGAAAAATGCCTATCCAAAGGCTGAACAAGAGGGCATTTTATTAGTGCACAGTCACTCCAGTTTGTTGCCCTTTCACTGCAGCATTCACATCAATTTTCAGATCTCCTGTGTAGAGAAGGGTCAGCCCTGAATTTCTAGCAAAACATAAAATCAAACTAATACCCAACCCCACCCCCTGACCAAAACTATTCTGTTTATAAACTGCCAGAGATAGTTTTAAGAGTTAACTTTCCCTGATGCAGGGGGAAAATCAAAAGGCTGGGGAAAACAACATATTAGAGATTACAGATACCAGCTCTAAAAGAATACATGCTGATAACCAAATGTATAGATTAGGACAGTGAATATTCCAATTATCCAATACTTTCTTTTTAATCTCCACTTTTCTCACAGCTTCGATGGAGTTTTACAAGCAGCTTTCTCAGTAATACACAGACCGAGGGCTGGAAGTTGGCACAGGCGGAGGTACCTGTGCATGCAAATGAAAGGACATCACATCATCCTAAACAGAACCAAAAAAACAACTGTCTGCTGCTGCTTTCTCGCAGCTTTTTGATGCCAGCATCTCAAAAAACTTCATTTAAAAGATCTTTAAGTATCTTGCTTAAAGGTGAACGACTTGTAAGCGCTGCAACGTACCCTCGATATACCCTGGTACAGCCAATGCCCAGCCCACGATCCCTTACTTAGCCAAACAAATCGTAAAAGCTCGGATACAAAACCCTCACTCCTTAACTGCTGAGGGGAAGGTGCCAACAGACGACTTCCCAACTCAATAATCACCGCTCAGCCGACCAAGCCAGGAAGCACTTTGGGATGTAAATCCCGGCCATCAGGAAACATCAGGAGAGGCTTCGACCCTGGGTTCACCGAGGGGTTTTGCTCGTAGGTGGCTTCAGCAGCTGCCCAGGAAAGATTTCCTCTCAGTGCCCAGACAAACCAGGTTCTTGCCACGCAGGGTTGGCATGACGGTGGCAGATTTTCACTCACCCTGCCGGCTGAGCAGCCTCCCTCCGCACAGCCTGCCCCTTACAGGTCAACCTTCTACCGCTCAAGGTGTGTGGAGGGAAGAGCAGAGGTGGATTCACACCTGGCTAAGGAACTAAACAAAGTTAGTGAATAAAAAACAACCCACCTGTTAAAGGTGAGCTTCGTAAACACATCCAGACCCAGTAAAGCACAGCAGGTCTTTCTAAGTAAGTACTTTACACAGCAGTGCTCAACTGTTTTGCATACATTTGATCCAATTAAGGATTTTTTTTAATCACTAAAATAAGCTGTGCAGTGACAGTCTCCTCCATGACCATAAGGAAAATGAACAGAAGCCAACTCCATAGTTTTGTATCAGGATACAGCACAAACTTCACAAAACAGCAGAAAAAGTGAAGGAAGTAAATGAGTATTTTTGCACAGACAAGTTTGATGCTTTATTTTTCAGAACTGCTGTGAAAAGTCCACCAACTTTTTATTTTGCTTTAGGGAATTAAAAAAAATAAAAAACCCACCCAAACAAAAACCACACACACACACACACCAAAAAAACCCAACCCAACTCATCTCAGTTACTGCTTTGAGGTTGTGTGGTGAACATGCAACTTGCAGTCTTCTTCCCCAGAAAAAGGAGCGTGAGGTTCTGTGTGGTTTAGGCTACTCACAAGGTGGGAGGGAGGAAAGAAATGATAAAATATCTATCGTTGCAAAAGAAACCTGTTGAGAACACTACTGATTGGAAAAAAAGATGAGCCAAGCTTTGCCAGAGTGTTGCTAGACTGGAAATTTAACCCTTGCACGACCCTCACGCCTGGGTCACTCCTAGGGACTCTCACAGACAGAAGCCCTGGCTCTTGCTGGGAACAGTAGCATGATCCATCTCTCCCTGGTGAGGACAGAGGAGCCAGTTCCCCGGAGAGGGCCCTGGGGGGCAGCGGCTGCAGCCAGGAGCTGGCAGAGGAAACGATCCAAAGCCATCGCCTATTTTGTGCTGATAAGTTAAAATAAACAAGGTGAAGTGGATAATAGCTGGGAGATAACCTACTCACCCCCACTTTGAGCGTGCAGATGGAGATATTCTAGATTAGCAGTGGACAGCAGGGCTTGCAGAACTGATCAAAGGAGTAACAACTAACAATAGAATTACACTTGTGATAAAATAACCTGAGGATGTCTCCTCTTTCCAGTTCAGCTAGGAATCAAAGAAGTTCATGCACTTATACAAGAGCAATAAAAAAAATTAAATATTTATTTTGAATAACAAGCTTAAGTTCAAGCTGCAATGTTGGCAATGGAGATTTTTAACACAGATCACAAAAGCGTGCAGAAAAATGTATTTGAGCAAAGAAAAAATAATACTAAGAATTATACTAAACAGCTGCTGATTTTAAAAGAAACGAAAAAGGCCTGTAATCACTATACAAAATATAAAATGTATTAAACACTACCATCCACAGAACAGAGGTTTATTTTAGTTTGATTATATTTAAAAATTATTTGTGTAGTTATTTATATAGTGAATTGTAAATGAGTATTATACAGTAACCTCCTTTTGGTCTGCAAAACCTTTGTTGCACTATAGCACATCCAATCACGTTGCAAAAAAAAAAAAAAGAAAAAAAAAGGAATTATTTTTTCCTTACTATCAAGAAAGAAAACAATCATTGATAATACAGTAAATATTGTCAGGTCTACATAATGAAATTAAAAATGACTCCTTCGGCTCTGAAGCGCTTTCCATGCAAAGTCAGCACTTGCTCATTTAACCAGAGTGCACTACCAAGCCATGTCCAGGGTCGTAGATGCTCTTGGTAAGACTAAAGCTTACAAACAAAATGAAAAAAATTAAAATCAAAATCAAAGATTGAATGTAATCATGCAACCCTCTTACTACTGGGTGTACCCACTGTGTTGCTTATCAATTTATTGCCTTTCTGGAATATCACTCAAGGCATCAAAATTAGACTTATGATAAATATACACATAATGGAAGGACACAAACTGCTATTTGACACTACTACTGGTAATGTCTGTGCTACCTGAAAGCACCTTTAAAAAGAGCCTATGCGGCAAGAGATAAGTGTCTAAAGATTCAAAATGAATCAACAGTATTGGATAACAATATAATTCTCAACTCAGAAGCTGCCTCAAGATTAGGTGCATCTTCAGTTAATGTAACAGGAAAAAAAGGCAATGGATTTTATTTCATTAATTGTATCCACTCATAAACTGACCTAAGGCCACCAGATGTGCAGACACAACGAGTTTTCTTCTCTTTTTACAGTTCTTTCAATCGCAGGATGATAAGGGGACAGATCTATTTCAAACCAAACGAGCTCTTGCTGCATTAAGAGGTGGCGCCAGGCGTGGGGTTCACGTTCTGAGTGGCCACCTGCGGAGCGACCTCGATGACCCGCGGCTTGTCGATGATCCTGGCCGTGCGGTTGCCCTTCTCCACGATGCCGATGATCCAGGCCTGGTGGCCCTCGCCGTACTTGGGGGACTTGATCTCGGCGCAGAAACGCGCCGCCTGTTCTCGGGGTAAGCAGATGAGGAGGCCTCCTGCAAACAAACAAACACAAAAACAAAAGGGAGCGTGAAAACACAATCACAGAATATCAGGGGTTGGAAGGGACCTAGAAGATCATCTAGTCCAACCCCCCTGCCTGAGCAGGGTCACCTA
>JANHGL010002679.1:63853-95146 GCA_024611195.1 Ceyx melanurus | reverse complement strand
CGTGGGTTCGGGCGGGCGGGCGGCAGCACATGCTGGCGGGGTGCAAAGGCCGATTGCCCTCGGAGAGAGGGAAGTGGGGAGAGAGGGAAAGGGGGGGAAGGGGAGGCTTCCAGCCCTGGCGTGGAGCGGGCTCGCCCGGGAGCTTCAGCCCCTTCACACGGCGCTTCTGGCAGCGCAGCTTTTCCCAGCAGCCACCCGTAGAGCGTGCCTACCTTCAATGGCTGATTGCGTTAGTGGAAGCACTTATTGGCCGTGCTGCTTTCCCTCTTTCTCACCAGTACTTGGCGGAGGGAAAGGCACTGCACATCTTGTTCTCATAATACTTACTTGTTGGTTTTGGTGGTTTTGTTTTGGCTTGGTTTTTGTTTTTTTTTTCATTTTATTGATTGACTACAACTGATAGAAGCTCCTGAGTCCTGCTTTGGCTATTAGCCCTGCCTTAACCATTTTTGTGTTAAGACACACTAGGGTTGTGTCTTTATTAATTGCAGCACTTTCTAAAGTACTCTAAAAATTCAGAATAGGTGTAATAGAAATCATGTAGTATGTCATTCAGCGTCCTGCTTAACAGCAGCCAGTACTACCACGCTTTGAAAGAAAGTACAAGAAAACTCAACACAGGCTTCAGAATAATAAAAGTCTGAACTGTCTCTTCCAGGTAACTTGGTCATAACATGTGAAGGTTTATGGTTCTTCCTTTGTTTAGCTTTTCTTTTTCCTAACAGCAAGATTTATACTTATGGGAAAACTTAATAGTTATTAATCACACTGATTTTTGCCCTGTCACCTAGGCGCATATCAGTAGGGCAAACAATAACTGGAGGAGCCTTCTCTCAGGCTTCCAGCTTGTCATTTTTTTGTACTTGGGTGGTAGAAGAGCAGCAACTTTATCACATCAAACAATATTAATTTTTTCCCCTTAAGGTAAAACAATGGAAAGTTCCCAAAGAGATGTTTGAGATCTAATGCATTAATTTTACAATACAGGTTGTCCCAATCACATTAATTTTAGTAATTTCCAGGCCACTATCTGATATGGATATTGTAAAATGTCTGAAGTGATAAACAGTTTGAAGTCAAAAGCCAAAAGAATTTATCCTGTAAAGTTCTGAAAGAGCTGGTTTACATATTTTCTATAATCTACTCGTTGGAATAACTTCAGAATATATGCATTCATTCACCACTCAAAGAATGGGATCAAATTGCCTGGGTGTTTGTAAGCCAGAAAGCCTAAAAAGATTCCCCAGCAAGCTACTGAGACACCAAAGACAGAATTAACTCAGTTATGATACAGTTTTGTAACTCCTGGTCAATTCAGCTTCAACTATGCTAAGGTTTTGTCAAAGAAACACAACTTTTTTTTTTTTTTAATGCTGAGTTTAATCGAAGGAGATAAATATGTATATCTAGACACCACAAATGTGCCAATACACCTTATCCATTGTCATTCATGAGACCCTTAATCAAATGATCCCAGGAAGTGAGAGCTGCAAGTCCTAGAATCAAACCTCTTCAGAACTGACCAGCAAATAAAAATCATAGTCCTGGAAAAAGTGTTTTCTAATGAACTTTAGCAGTAACTTGGATGCCTGTTCAAGTATAGTGCACTTAGGAACAGCCAGATACCAGCCCCCCTTGGGCAATTCCTTTCAAATCTAGCATCCTCTGGCATACATGACGGTAGACTTAAATTCTCTAGTCTCCAGTGTGTAGCTCAAAGTTCCCTTCTTTTTCCATCTCTGATTGGGAAAAGTCTCACTGCTTGTGTTTCTGTGTAACTTTTTCCTGGGCTTCTCTGTATCTCTTTCTCCTGTGATATTTGAGACAGAATTGAGAAAAAAAAAACTATTTGAGATCCAGGAACGCTATCATTAATGGTATAAATATTTGTGCTGTTTTCTTCTATGTTTCTTGTAAATTCTGACATTTGCCACTTTTCTTTCTTGTCACTGCATGTGATGAACACTGAACTGGTATCTTCACTGATATATCTGAAGTATGGGTTAGGATTTTTCTATCAGCAGATGATTAAGACCTATAATATGCTTTGGTATTTGTTTCCAGTGTCTTATGTTGAAGCTGCCTCCACAAATATTCCCTGTTCTGATTAGCAGGGAAGATGTTGGGTCCAATTAGCAGCACTGGAAACTGTTTTGTAGCTGCTTGCAAACTTCCTGTGCTGTGTAACCTGATAATTAGATCTCAGACTGGGTACACCTTACTGGTGATTTTGCACATGTTAAAGTAATCAGATTTTGCAATTAACTTTGTTTTCTTGGTGTTTGTTTTGTTTTTCAGTCTCACACAATTCTACTTGTCCAGCCTACCAAGAGGCCAGAAGGCAGAACATACGCTGATTATGAATCAGTGAATGAGTGCATGGAAGGTGGGTGCAGACAAGTTAGACAAAAACTGTTACTAGAACCCTTTTTTTTGACATATTCCCAAACTTACATTGGAAAAATATAAGGTGCTATTCATCTTTTCCCAAGTCATTCAGAAAAAAAAAAAAGCATGCTTTTAGTTTACTAATATTTTAATACACTAAAAAATAGTTATTCTTTCTAAAACTTCCTTTTTATATTGAATGTCTCCTTTTTGATTTAAGTAGATTGAAACATATTCAGTTTGTGAGAAGGGGAAATGTTTTTAGGGGTTCATGCAGCAGACTTGCCTGAATGCAGTTCATTGCAGGATCAGAGCCCAACTCACTAATTTTTGTGCTAGCCTTGTAAAGTAAAGATTGCTACTGGAAATAATGTATAAAAACAAAATGTGTGCAGTGGATAAATAATTTGAAGTCTTGTGGCATGCATGCCAGTGAAAAAAAATCTTGTGTCTTTTTAAGAGACACATATGAACTTGGAAAGAAGATGGAAATACTACAGTTGTATTAATTCAACCTGGAAGTTCAGTTACCATTAAAAATTCTAATTCCAGGAAGTTTTGCAAGTCAAACAAAAACATAATAAAGATCATGGAAAGTCTCTCTGCTCAGTTTAATATTACATTCTCCTCAAATGTATCTGCATTATGGGCTAGATTAAATAAAATTGATTTAAATTAATATAAAGGCTTGTACTGTCACTCTTACCTCAGTAGTTCTATTTGACATCCATCAAAAATCGTTGTTCTTAAAATATTTGAGTAGCTTTATTTGATATTAGTTCTTTTTCTTGGGTGTTTTTACAGTACAAGTAACTTTAAGACAGCAATTGCAATGTTTATTAGATGGGATTTCAGATTTCCAGTAGGGCTGACTGCTTTACAGAAAGCAGTAAAAAAAACCCTCTTTCCTCTCAATGATGAGAACACTTTTTTCCATGCCTCTGAATCTGATTTTGCAGCATTACGTTTCCACACAAATAGCTGGAAGAAAAGCATTTCAACTGCAGAATCTCAGCAAGAAGTTTCATCCTCCGTTATGATGGTGGTCATCTCTAAAGTTTCAGCAAATGTAGTTGTTCTCTTTTCAATATTGCATTGTTAATCATGTTTGTCCATAGGAGTCTGTAAAATGTACGAAGAGCATCTGAAAAGAATGAATCCCAACAGTCCATCCATTACATATGATATCAGCCAATTGTTTGACTTCATTGATGACTTGGCAGACCTCAGCTGTCTTGTGTAAGTTCAGTTTTACAAGTCCATTTCAGTCAGAAGTCTTCCATCTACATTCTTACATGTTTTATATTAAATCTGGTAAGGGTCTGGGTTGGGTGTTTTTTAATTAAGTTTTTGGAAGGCTCAGTATTGCAGCTGGCATGTAATTAACTGCATTGGAGTAAAATATCCCTGACAGTTCCACTTGGATTTTAGTCACAATGACGCTCCCAGTATTTCAAATACTTCTGTCCAACAGTTTAATACAGCTGTGTGTTTGTTAATCATAGAATCTGTTTAAATTGGGGCTGTATCTGCCTTTGTGCAGTTGCTCCAGTTCTTAAGGAGGCAGAATGATGACAGAACAGCAGAGTGCTGTACAAGTGGCACAGTAGAAGTCTATGAACGTGCATTGCAGCCAAGAGTTTAATTTCATCAAGATACAACAAGATGGAAGTTTCTGTAAATCCAAATGAAGTGATTGAGGTACAGATCAATCCTCTAGAGAGCCATAGCTAATTGTTTAAATGTTCCTGTGAATACAGTATCTCCAGTTCTTGTCTGCATGTTAAAGTTGTGAGCGAGCAACAATGGTCTTGTGTACTTTCCATTCTGACTGTACTGTGAAATCAAATGTTAAATTGCAGTATTCAGAACATAACATTGGAACTAAATCTCTTAGTCCAGATCCTGAGTTTTTTCCATCCCATGAATTTCAAGGTAATGGTTTGATATGACAGTGGTACCAACTTTGCAGAAATTCTGTAGGCATAAGGATACAAACCTCATATTTGTTAACACAGGACATAGTATTTGCCTTTCAAATCTCAAATTTCCAGAAATTCTTCTTAAGCCAGTGAGTATCTGGTGTGGACATTGCTATAGCTGTACTGCTCCATCTGAAATCCCAGCTGAAGTACTTGTGTAGCTGCACAGTGAACAGCCTTTGCCAGTAAATTCCAGTTTAAAGTAAAAGCTATTCAAAAAACCCAAACCAAAACCCTGAGAATCAGATTGCTTTCCTTTGCATTCTGATGTACATACAGAATCTAGGTTACTGATAGTGACTTACTGCAAATGGCATTTACTAAAGCTCTCAGTAGAATTTATAAAACAGGATTACAGTTTCTGGGGAGTTACCTTGTCTCTGGACATTCTTCCACATCTTCAGTTCTACAGCACTGGGCTGATCTTCAGTTCAGATCTTAGTTGTTACAGCGCTGGGCTGGTGCAGTTGGAAAGACATGCTTTGTTTTAGTTTATCTAAGAAGACAGGAGCTATTTGCTTTAGGAAGTAGCAACTGTTTTCTAGTACAGTCTTGTGCCTTTCTTAATGAGGCTTGTAAACTCGGCAGCATGCCAAATTCTACTTCAGCTTACAGTTTTCCAGCAGATGGCACATGTAGCACAGAGTACCAGATGCCTCTTGTGTTCCTGGACTTTCCTAAAGCACCTGCTCCCTGGCCTTGTATTGTAGCATTATGAATAGATTGGGACAGAGATCATTATTTTTTCCCAAAACTAACCTCTCATACTCCACTGGAACTACTGCTATATCAAAATATACTGAAACTCTTTCTATGGCCTTGAAGCAGTCATGCTGGGTTTTAAACAACAAGGCTTTCTTAGAAGAAGCATGCTTAGGGTTTTTTTCCCTCTAGGGAAGAACTGTAAATTGTTCTGGATTGAGTTAACTCTGGATTTTTACTTAGCATCTTACAATGATCACATCACTCTTCTTACCTGATTAGAGATATGTGTACCAAGATTTAAAGACTGGAATTTCAGTAGTTCTTGAAGCAGTCATTGAAAACACAGTCTTCATAAAAAAGAAATAAATCAGCTTGTAACAACTAAAGGGGAATGAATGGCATGACTCTACAGATAACTTCATGTGATTTGCTTTCATTTTTCAGTCTAAGTCTGCCTCAGTTCAACAGCATCTTGAGTAGTAGAGTTCTCTGTCCCTGACAAGAAATCTTGCTAGTTGATTACTTTTATCAACTATCCCTGAAGAGCAAAGAAAATGATCCTGTGGGTTCTTGTTTTCAGTTTGCTTTTTACGACGTTGTTGGCGAGATGTAAGCTTGCCCTCACTGCCAAATGCAAAGAGTCTTTGGTCATCTATTCACGAGTCTACCTCTGCTCCTGGAAAACTACACTTCTATTAATTTTCTAAAAATTCCAAACAAATTGGAACACTTGAAAACTTACACAAACGCTTCTTGAAGTAGCATTGAGGAAGTGTTTGGCTCATTAAGACAAATTAGATTGTTTTCTGGTGGAACTATTATTCTTATTCTGAGCTCCAGAACACTAAGATGCTGCATTTGTTGCCTCCCATAAGTAATTATATTAATGAATTAAAATGTGAAGGCAGTGTGATCCAGTCACTCAGTGCTCCTTGGAGCATCTAGCTTTATTTCAGGTTTTTACTGATCTGCTGGTAACTGTCTTTTAGGGAATAGGATAAATCTGGATGATAAGTGGCAATTCCCATCTACTTCTGATAGTATTTGTTTTCTCTATGCAGCTTTCTGCCTTCTACACTTCAGACACTTGTTCATGAAGCTCTTCTGGTAAATGTACTACAGGGCAGACCCATACTACAGTAATTTATTTATCTTTTTTCTCTAGTTACCGTGCTGATACCCAGACATACCAACCCTACAATAAAGACTGGATAAAGGAAAAGATCTACGTCCTCCTCCGCAGGCAGGCCCAGCAAGCAAGCAAATAATGGGGGCACCATCACCACATGGGTTTGGGAGAGGGTGTGGACACAACAGGTGTGTACAGAGTGTAGTAGTGAACGTTTTGTATTACAGTCATCCTGTTGCCATCTTATTAAACTCTTTAGTCAGGACAGAATGTAATGTTAGAGATGCAAGGATTTTGTTGGATTTTACCTTTTTTTCAGTGTAAATGGAGAAGAAATTGCAACATCTTCAGCAATTTTGTATTTCCCTCCAGTTGGCTAATGGTCCTGCTCTGTTTGAACCCCTGGGGCTCTTCACATTGTACTTCACCACATTCACTGTATGTGCCCTTCTGTGGGGTTTCCAGCATTTAGTTATGTCCTTGAGACGGTCTTAATGGGGAATAAAAAAATACCCTTTAGTTAAACTTGAGTGCTGAATTTTCTATTTTTTTGACAACTAGGTAAATACTCCTTGCCTGTTTGCCAAGGAACAGGGCTCAAAAGGTTTTGTGGAGGATTGAACCAACAGCTGTTTGCTTTATTACAGAGTGCCTCCAATTCTGGCCTGTCAAGCTAACTTCTGTCCTAGTCTTGACTGCCATCTTTCCTGGGAATCTTTGGGAAACAGCAACCCTCTTGCACTCTAAACTTGGACTTTCTGCAAGGCATTTACATGTAGGTAAGCGTGTCTGCTCTGAATTAGGTAGTGTGCAAGAGCAAGCTTGAATATACTGCAACATGGACCCCATGAATTAGTCTACTTCCAGCCTTCCCCTGAGAAAGGAATAGGCAAATTGTTTTGATGGGGATCTGCCCCAAATAGCATTTTCTTTTTACAAAGGATAAAGTGTTTGCACACATTGTAAACTTTTATCTGCCCCTGGGTGTCTCAAATGCTGATTCTTTTGTAATTTTCCTGAACTGAAGAAGTTTGAATTGGAGGATGCATTAGACAAAAAAAAAAATAAAATAAAATACAGTAGGCAGAAAAGCAAGGCTGTCTTGGTATGTTGTACCTTTGTGTTAGTCCAGAGTAGCTTGCTTTAGGTATAGGCTTGAGCCTGAAGCTGTACAGATACAGTCAGGCAGGATTGGCTCCAGGATTAACAGAGGGATGTAATTCTCCCTGGCACACTTAACATCCTGATACACATCAGCAGTTTCTGCTGGTCCTCACAGCAAATGGATTGGCTTAAAATAATCTGAGGTAAAATTGACTGCCTCTAGTAAAGCTTTAATGAAAATAGCTTCATTGAAGTGATAAGTAATAGCTGCTGAAGACAGACTTGGAATCAAATTACCAGACAGAGATTCCTAAAATAATGGGAGGGGGTATTAAACTCCCTCAACACAAATGCAAATGGGAGATGAGACCTACTAGTTCTACAGTTCTAGTGACCAGGAATCAATTCAATCTGCTATCATCAAAACCTGCTTCCTGTACAATAAAGAGCAGTTTTTCAAAACAGCAGGTCAGAAGTGTATTAATCCACTTAAGGTTACTTAAATCTGTAAATAATTCCACAAGGAAGTTTTACTTTTTATCTAAATGCAACTTGACACAGTAAGTAAAAAAAAAAAAAAAAATCACTAATGCCCCATGTAACAACAGTCAGGTGTAATATCAGCAATGTTATTTAAACAGCTTGTGTAACTTACATCCTGTATAGCAAGCAGTGAAATAACATGTTATTTTCCTAACATGATTGAGGTTAATTTCTAGTAAATGTTTTACTCTTTTTTTGGTAAAAATTCCAATGTTCTTTGGTGGATCATTCAAGGTGCCAAGTAGGATGTGATTTTTCAGCCTTTAAATGAAGCCAAATTAACATCCCTTCTCACTTCCTATTGCATTAAAAATTTTCCTCATTCTGTGAGCTTGTTTTCAAGGCAAGCCAGCAGTGTGGGCTCTTTCCGTATTGTGAAAGGTGCAAGGAGCATACTATGTGAGGCTGAAATAATCAAGAACTTTGAACATAACACAGCTCTCCCTTCAAAGATAGCCTAAAGTTTGGTCTGATAAAAAATGAAATAATCTTCCTCTTTCTTGGTTTATACTCATAACAATTTTGCAAACTAAGACCAATAAACAAGTACAAAAATTGCATTATTCACATGAAAGCAGAAAATGAGAAGGTGGTACTTTAAATTAGGTGGTAGTAAACAGTTCTCCTTTATGAGAAGGACTTTGGGTGTTTTTGGTTTTTTTTAATGGAAACTAGAAGGTAAACAAGATGACTTCAGGGGTAGGGATTTTGTTTGTTTTTGGGGGGGGGAGTTTTTTATACTTCTGTGGTAAATTGAAGTTTTCACAGAATTGGAAAATGCAAGTAAGTGTTCCTTTTTATACCTCTGGAACAAGTCTTGGCCTTCTCTTGATAGAAAATTACAGTCTGAAGCTCATCTTAAGAGAAGGGACTTGGTCATCATCTCTCTTATTTCATTGTCACCCAGCTACCAGTTTTTTTTCCTGAAATAAACTACTAGTTAAACCTCTGCAGTACATAATTCTTGAGCTGCTGTTCTCCATATCCCTTTTAGAGCTGCCTTTTACTTGATTAACTATTCATGAAACAACAAACTTGCTTAACTGAGCAGCTGACTGAATACACTGGAAAGTGGAGGGCGGAGGGGTACTGGTACATCTGTCTGATGTGCAACTGGTTAGAAAGAAGAATCTGGAAAACTGCCTCCAACTAGCCACTGCCTTCAGAATATACAGTGAAGAGGGTTATGAGTATTAGTAGTTTGGGGTTAGTAGTTTTACAAATATAGCCTCAGCCCAGCAAGTTGTATGAGCACTCATCCATTCGCCAGCAGTACAGAGCACCTCAGGTGCTTGCCTGACTTCTTCCCTTGTGGAGCCATGAACCACATGGGTCTTTTCTAACCATAGAATAGGCCAGTCCTCACACAGTCTTTACCCTTCCTGCTACTGATTTCAAGCCAAAGTGTCACCAGACTGGTACAACTTCCCAAGTCTTCTGACAGCTACTCGCTGAGTAACCAGCAAGGTGAAGTTTTTCAGATCACTGAGCTGATCTAACAGTTCAGTGCTGTCAAAAGGCATAATTATTGCTGCTTCCCGCTGCATATGAGACACTGGGTATTGTGGGGAAGGGGAGAACAGAACTGCCAACCAGCACCATCAACCAGAGTAAGGTTTCATTTTAAAAGAAATTTCATCTGAGACTTTGAGAACAAGATTGAGCATGATAGGTACTGTTGCAAAAAACAGTAGTGTGTATGTATCCATCTGTATAAAAGACCAGTTTATCTACTATTGCACGCCCTGCCAGTCAGTAGTGCACTGGGGCAGGAGGTAACCCCACTAAGATTAGAATTTGAGTTGTATTCGATACCTCAATAATAACAGGATTACTTCCTACAGGAATCCCACTCTGCAGCCTCCTTCAATATGCTGAAGGAGGATTGTGGAAAGAAAAATTGAATTCCTGCTTGGAGGGTGAAATAAGCTATGTAGTTAGTACTAGTATGAGTACTAGTATGCTAGTACTCATCTACGGTTTCTTCCATCATCACATTCTTTTAAAACAGACTAAACCCATGACATTCATCACAATACATCATAAGCATAGTGGGAATGTAGCATCCCCATCATTCAACCAGCCTGTTCTTGTACTTAACACCACTGTCCTGTACAGCAGGGAAGAGTTAAGTGGTAGGCTAAGACCACCTTGCTATCTTTGCTAGTAACAAACACATATATGCTTTAGAAAAACATGTTTACAGCAAGAGGAGACTTTACCACCTGTAGTGGTTTTCAGGTTGGAAGAATCATCAGATTTTTCACTTGCATTAAAAGTAAGAAAGTTGCTGGTTATGATCTTATTACCACATGCCAAGCTGTGTGCTAGTTCACGATGCACTGAAAGCAAGGATGCTTCTTAGATGACAGTCTCAGGGGGAGGAGGGGAACACTTCAGCTACTTTAAGTACATAAACAGTTATGTACATTTGCAATTCCCACTGAGTAACAGGCTGATTGTACTTGAAATCAGCAATGTTAGAAACTCAAAACAAGCATCAAAAAAGCTAATAAAGAGAAAAATCAGGCATAGGTGGGTTATACATGCAAAGTAATTTCAAGCTTCTGTTTTTCAGCTGTTGTGAAATTGGTAAGAGTCCACTAGGCCCTAGAAAGCATTAAAACAAATAAATAATAAATTCTTTGCCCTATCATTACCATATGTAATGAGGGGGAGTATTTAAGGGACCAGGGTATGGCTAGTAACTGAATCTGAGATTCCCCAGCATCATGGAGCATCTGAGCCATGCGCCTTAGGTGACCACTTCCCTGTGAAGTCTGAGAGTGCTGACATCAGTATTTATCTCAAGATAAAATTATTAATAACTTGTACTCACTATAAACTGCAAGAGTAAGTCTGTTGAAACAATTTTTTTTAGAGCTTTGCCATGTTAGTCAATTCTCTCAGTTTCTACACCGAGTGTCTTGTGTGCTGTAATGTTACTTAGTGTTGGCTGAATACAATGCACCATTCACTGGAACAGCAGGGGAATTAATTTGCCACTGAAATAGACTGAATGGAGATGTTTGGTTCTGCATAATACAAAGGAGCTCTCTGTTCATGGCTATTAATAAATGCTTCATCCTCACTCTGTCTGAAAAGTATTAAAGTAAGACCCATCTGGATTTTTTTACAGGGAAACAAATGGTAGGTTCTAGCAATTAGTTTTCTTATTCCTGTAATCTGAACTGGGCCTGTATGAACAGTTTATCTGGATGAGGTTTGGGCACAGCTCCAATTTGTAGGTTTTATTCCTATCCTACTATTTGTGCTGAATTTGCATATGACACAGATAAAACTTGTGTGTTGCATATACCAGTTCAGTGCCATCCCTGGTGGAGCATTAGCAAGGGTTTTGTTACAATCTTGTACATACCCTAACCAATCTGCTGCTGCTGTAACTGTGCACTGCAGTGTCTTCATGGTCCTTCCAACTAATGTTGGAACTAGAGTGTTACTATATATTGTCTTAGCATCAGCTCTCAGTGGCACACACATTGCTTATGGCACTCTGTAGCTGCTGCCTTATGCTTGGGCCATGAAAATCAACAAGGCCTGGAGAAGAGAAAAAATGGGCTGTGTACATACAGGAAGTGTTTCCAGACTCTACCACTGGTTAAATATGACACTGGTATGGCCCAGATGTCTAATGCACCAGTGCTTCCATCTGGTGTATCTAATTCCTTTTCAGAGAGCTTCTGTATTGCTCCACTGACTGTGCATGAAACAGGCTCCTCAGTTTAAATTATGACCTTCTCAGTTTCCAAGGGGATTTGGTTTCACACACTCCCAACAGAAACCCATTGCCCTGAGAGGCTGGGGGAATATCCATCCTTGGAGATGTTCAAGACTTGACAGTACTGAGCAATCTGCTCTAGTTCAACCTGTTCTGAGCAGGAGTTGATTAGATGACTTCTGGAGCTTCCTTCCAACCTAAATTATCCATCGTCCTATTTGACTCTTTCCTGGAACATTCCATGTCATGAAAAATGGGAAACCTAAGCTTTGATTCCATACTCTGACCAATTTCCTACAGACATTTGACCTTGATGTTCCCCAGGCCACCTAGAAGACTACTGCACATGGCAGGCACTCAGATCCTCACGAGTGGGTTTGTGGGATGCAACAGGAATATTCACTAAGGTACAGAAAGCGCAACTTGTCCCCAGCAACAAAAACAGGATGAGGAACAGTCAGCTTCCATCTTCTTCTGAATTTCTCTTTGAATGAAGGCTCACATGGGACACAACACCTTGTCACAGAAGTTTAATCCCAAGAGGTCATCAGATCCAGATGCAATCCCACACAACACGCACACACCCCAGCACACCCCACAAGCCTTTTCAGCACTCAATAAATAAAGAAATATATTAAAAAAAAAACAAACAAACAAAAAAAAACAAACCCCAAACAAACAAAAAAACAAACCCCACCCAACACGTAACAGATAAAAGGCCTCATAAATTTGTGATAGGGAAAGCTCAAGGATGTGGCAAAATGCCAGGGAAGGTAAGAAACAGGCCATGTGTGACAATGGAGAGAAAAGCAATCACACTGATACCCCTGCCTCCACCCCAGCACCCCCTGCTAATCTCACTAGGAGGCAAATGCAGCTTTCAGTAACATGCCTGCAGGGGGAAGAGGAAAATCAGTGCTACTAGGACCAGAAATAAACCTTGCTCCACATTTAACTTTTAGCTATGACTACGGTCAGATTCTGAGGAGGAAAAGAATGATCTTTTCTCTCAATACATTAACTCAGTCTCTGAGAGAGTTCTTAGCTTGTACATCTGTAACACTGGGATGTAGTAGAAGCACAAATGTAGCAAATTCAAGTCTTCGAATAAGTGCATTTCTCAAAATCCAGAATTGTTTCTTGTCCATCCCCACCATCTTCAGAAGTTTAGACAATACCAAACTAATGCAGCTTTCCTTACCTAGCTTGTAATGGTCTTCCAGAGCACACTTCTCAACTCATTAGTATCCTTCTAGATGCTGGAACAAGGGAGCTTAATTTCAATTTCTATCCACAGTAATTTCAATTTCTATCCACGGTGTGCTTGTAGCATCTTTTTATATTCTTTGTCTAAGTACCTCTCCCTTCATCTCCCAGGAAAGGCAATCGTTCTCCATCTCAGTTTTGATAAACTAGTAATTTGTGGTTGGTAATTTCTTCTCATACAAGAAGTTGCTTTGTCTTCTGCATATCCTAATGGTTTTCTGCAGCTCTTCCTGTCTGTCCCTGAACATAGTTATCATTCTGGGCACCTATAGCTCTCAATGAAGTTTACCAATCCTTCATACTGATCATAGCCTTTTATAATTATATCTCTTTAGTCTCAACCAAGAATGAATTATTTAACACCTCCTAAAATTGTATGTGTTATTTTCACATTTACAACAGACTTCATTGCTCAGTGAGCACTCAGTGCATCCTCTATCACTTTCCTCTATCATGTCCCAGTAAAAGCACTTACTATTCATACAAAAATGAAACAACTTCTGGTAGAAAGCTTGAGAAAAAAAAAAAAAGCATGTGAGAGTAACAAGCATTTGATGCTAAGGAGCCACTCACCTTGGATAGCCCAGAGAGCTCAAAGCCTGTCTGAAATGAGTAGGGCAGGAACTATGTTAACCACAAAATTGTGGTGTTGTTCTGTTTCTTGGCAAAAAGGCAACTAAATCAGATCAGCCACAGCTCCAGGGCATGTTTCCCTTCCAAAAACAATGAGGGCAACTAGCCACCTCCCTCCATCTTATAATTAATGGCCTAATTATCTTGTTAGCATAGTGCATAACCTAGGCAGCTGTGTTCACCTTTCTTCTGTGTATTTTACTCTTCAGACCACCTTCTCCCTGGGTACAGGAGGTCTGGGCACCTGACTTGGTGTCACATTATTATGAGGGCACCTTGCTATAAAAATCACATTTATGGGTATCTTTTAAGGACTCTTCTCTCAGTAACTATCTGGAGATGTGGGAACTGTTGCAGCAGGGATGTATTCTCTCATGGGAATGTCAGTATGATCAGAATTTTTATCAACCTTCTCCTGCTCCCCAAGACACCTCAAATAAAATATTTTAAGCTCCATAAATCTGACTTCTCCATTTAAACTGTTTCTGTAGAAAATTCACTACCTCCAGGCATGCTATCATGAGGAGTTAAAAATCACTTAAATCTAGCTGCAGGGAGAATGGAGGTCCAGCCTCAAAGGTGTTTGACATGTATTTCAGACTGAAAAAAATACCTGTGTCACTTGCCCAGGCTCAGTTTTGGTCCCTGGAGTAATGCAAGAGTAAAATGCACGTCCTAGCCCAATACTGTCTGAGCAGCTTAATGCTGAACACTTTGGCCCCATGCCCCCTTTCCCTCCTCACACATAACATTGACCTAACTGGAATCTCATACTGTGCCTTCCATCAGAACCTGACACTGAACCTAACTACTACTAAGTAGTGCTAATTAGTTAACACAAAAGGACCTCGGAGAATTGAAACATACCCCCCTTCCTACTTAGATCAGCCCCATAAAAAGAAAGCAGTTAGTGGTTGTGAACTGCAAGGATAACTATGCATCAGATATTCCCAAGAGCATTTTTGGAGACTAACCCTATGCAATTGCTCTATTCTTACATATTCCCCATGACACTTGGTGTGGGTCACTGACAGACACAGGCTACTGGACTAGGTGGCATTTCTGTCTGATCAGATACACATAAGCAATCTATGTTGGATTTTATTTTTATTTTTTTTTAATATGACTAATGTTTTCCACACTTGTTCTGCAGGGAAGATGGAAGTGTCTATGCAGACCTAAGGTAGATAAGGAGTTGCTATAGGTAGCATCTTTCTCCATATATTTTCCATATCTTTTCCTCATTCTTTTTCCTCAGGTTTGGAGTTTTGGTATGGTGTCCTGAGAATGAAAAAAAGGGAGATGTTTTAACTGTAGCTGATACTGTTTAGGAGTTGCTTACTTGCAGGCTTCATGAAGACCCAGAAAATGCTTCCCTCAGAGTGCAAGTGGTACTGCAAATTAGTTGAAGTATCTACTTCATGGCACTTTTTTTTAAAGTGACCTTTAACATGAGAGATAACTTTTTTTTTTTTTGTGAACTTGAATGCAATTAATAATACTGACTTAGCCACATCCATGTTTCTTTGACATCTAATTCTTCAGCAATCTTGCAATTATTTCTCCAGATGAGTTGAGGGCCTTGGCAATTGCTAGCTGCTGCTATTTTGATCCCATGCCCTAGGAGTATAAACTCAGTTACAGAAACTCCATCTGAGTCCACTTAATGAACTACATGAATCAAAGCCCTGCAATAAAGACCAGTTAGAAATGAGAGCACAGAGAATATTGATCCCTTTTAAAACCTTTAACAGCTTTCAGGGTCTGCTTTGTCACTCATCGCTGCACCATACACAGAGCCTTTCCTGACAGTTCCCTTTCATGAGTTTGCTGGGATTATAGTCAGATTAAGATGTGATCAAACAGATCAGATGGTGGGAGCCCTGAGGTATGAGGGAGAACCCCCAGATAACCCTTCTCACACATCCTCAAGGTCCTCTGGGTCAGGTTTTGTTACTGTTTGATTCAGAGGAAATTTCTACAGCAGTGCTTGCTTTTCCTTTGAGCAACATCAGAAAACCCTTTGAGATTTTATCTGTTTTACTAATCAACATGGTGTCTAGAGGTTCTGCATTCACAGAGGTCACAGATAACATTCACAGCACACCCATGAAAAGCTTCCACATACTCAAGACTTTCAGCCTTGTTTGAAATATGTTACAGGATAAAGAACCCCTGTGGAAATGAAGTGCACATTATTCAAATGAGACATTTCAATAAGAACTTGGGAAGAGCATATTAAGTGGGATGTAAGGCATCCTAGCCAAAACATAAAGCTTGAAGTCGGATGATTTTGGACTCTTCCAGGTTGTGCCCTGGATGATGTATGGTGTTCCAAAGCCCAGACCCAAAGGATGTAGGTGGGAATTGAATCATTAGATCTTAAACTGGAAGCCAGAAATCCTCTGTTGTCCAAAGCTGTATTCACATAAAATGTACATCTCAGTCTTCACATTTCAGAATCTTCTCCAGCACCTACCCAGAAGCACCTTAGTCTTGGCTGTATTCAGACCATCTTTGGAAGTGCTGAAGGAACTCATAAACAAGGTGTTCTTCTATCTCCCTTGGTTTGGTAAACCTTCTCAGAGCACAGCCATTGAGAATAAACGCAAAAAAAAAGTACAGCCACTGCTTGCTCAAATATAACCTACCTGTATAGCCTTGTCTAGGGCTGGCAGGAGGGATTAGAGGGCAAATCACTGAATGTGCTTTAGTAAGGCTAATTTGAAATCCTTAGTATGAAATATCTGAGGATGACCTACACCAGAGAGAAAGTAATTACAGTTTTCTAGCAGCAGCTGGGACATTTGCATGGCAGGAAGGTCCTGTATTTCAGGCACTGTTCCAAAGGCTGAACTTGAAATTAAATGGTTACAGAAAAAAATGCATGATTCCTGAAGTAATCTTGGGCCCCAGGCCTTGCTCCAGAGACAGAAATTCTTCAACCACTAGGCTAGAATCATACATCCTTTTCCCAAATTAAGCTTTATTATAATGTGAGATGCAAATTAGAGTATCTTTAACAGGCAGAGCCAAGAACAGCTCCACCTGGAGCAACCCGTTTCCCAGGGGGTCTATTGCTTCATTAATACCTTGTATTGGTACAAGGGTGAGACTGATTCCTCCCAGGCACGAGGTACATCAAGCAGACCCCTCCTATGGATTTCCCCTAGCAGATGGCTCTGCTTGTACTAGAGAAGCCACTAACAGCCCTGCGGTGGCCTCGTGGGGTTGGAACTAGATGATTTCTTATCTGTGATTCTATGATGGTTTAGCATGTGCTACACGCTGTAGCAAGTGCTCTTCTTGGGCAGGGGCTCCAGCCGTGCTGGTCCTGCCACAGGCTCTTGGATCTGCAAGCAGGTACCAGTGACCCCACCTGTGTTCTGTTCTGACTTGGGAAACAAATGCTGCAAAGACAGGTTAAAGCCAGCTTTTCTCCCACTCCTCAGTGCTTAGCTCATCTCCAATTTAAGGGTTTGGCTTAGGCTGGTGCCAGGTTGGTGTTGTTCACTGGCACTACTTATTTTTAATAAGATCAAAATGAAGCTGGGAGAAGGGAAAAGGGAAGAGTGTCACAGCAATCCAGATCCCTTCTCTCTCAGGATTAAGTATTTGTGCTCAAGAGGTCTCATCTTAGGCTCAGCACTTGCAGACACCTGACAAACTCCTGCCAAAAAAGTTTAAGAGAAAACAGAGGTGATGTGTGACACGTTAAATATTGCTAATGAGCATCAGGTATTTGCAGGGGGAAATGGCTCCTCGTCTTAGATATGGTAATTGTTTTAAAGATCTATTTAGCATTTAGATTGCTTAGGGGGAAAAGAGCTTGGAGCAGTTGATTGCCTTGGAAAATGCTCCAGTATTAAGTGGGTCTCTTTGAACATTGCTTTCATCTACTCAAACAGAAAGCAGAGGTGACACTTCAGCTTCGGATAATTAGAGGGACTTTGGCATCATTTGGTAGTCCTTGTCAACAGCATTATAACGAGTAGCTTCTAGTTAAAAAAAACCACACACACAACAAATCTCACACAATAGCATTTAAGATAGTTAAAATACAGAAAAATTAAACATGCTGTGCTGAAGCCTTGAGAGGAGCTGTGAAAGAACCGACCTGAACATTCACCCTTCATAAATTCACCCCAAGCAGAAGAGTCTTTGGTATGCTTTTAGGCTTAGCTCCATCTGTTGCTTTTTAAATGCCCGTTGTCATCAACAGATATTTATGGCTGCAGCAGCAGCAGCAGCTCTCCCAGGGTAAACAAAACTCTTTGAGGTGAAAGCTCCCATGAAAACCCCCGATACAGCAGGAGGTAAGAGCAATGGCTGAGGGAGGGACTGAACTCTCCCGTGGCAGCTGAATAGCCCACGCAGCCCACCGTCAGGCTGTACTGTGCTGCCCTGTGCCACTAAGCCTGGTCCTGGGGATTGTTTGAAACTATTCAGGGCCAGCCAAAAAGGATGAAGCAGCCTGCAAGACTAATACACCTGGCTGAGCAAATCCAGCAATTTGAAATCAATTCTACTACAATTTGCTACTTTCCCTCAGAAATCTGAGAAATGACCTAGGAAAATAAAATGACATCTGCCTCAAAGAGGTCCCTCCTTGCCCAAGTTGCTGAAACAACATTTATATGCTTCCTCTCCTGCAGTGTGTTCAGCAGCAGAAGCTGTCCAGATGACTATAAACCTTCCCAAATATGTCTATACTACAGGGCTGGTTCTGGTCACCCACCTGTTAAAGGGAAGCCAATAGCAGAGAGCATCAGGTCTACAGGTTAAAACTAACAATTAGGAGACCCCATGGCAGCCTCATGGTGCAACAGTATCACATGCCAGGGCATGATGTCAGACCTGGGGTAAAGCTTGTGAGGGCTCACAACCATCCCAGGAGCCAGCAGCCACCATGCTTACAGGAGCTCAAACTTCTATAGGGAAGGCAATGATGAGATCCACCCATCAATTGAGGCTGTGACCAGGAGAAGGCAAAGTAGCCATGGGCTCTGACCACAAAATTTAGGGAGAAGAGCCCTTTGGAAAAGAAAGATGAGGTAGCTCAGTAGATGCAAAGGGACCCATGGGTGGCTTTTTAGGTCAGGGATCCCATGTTTAGTTCACTAGGCACTGGCCAGCTCATCACTGTACTCACAGCTCAGCCAGTAAGGTTGCCAAGTACAGCTCTCCTGCAGGCAGTAGTAAGTAATGTTGCTGTACTAGTTTCCATGGAAATCAAGACCAGAAAAGCTGCTTTCCACCAAAATCATATTAAAACACAATTTTAACCAAAGCGGCTTACTTTGTTATCCTTTCTCCCATTCTTTTATTTCTTGCACCATACAGTACAGTTGAAGCTGGATTTATCTTAATGACTCAGATTTGTAAAGCACAAGTTTTGTTGATATGTCTAGCAGAAGCTGCTGTTTCCCTTTGGATGAGATGTCCTTGACTCAAAAATAGGTAGGTCTGAACACCTACGCAGTGTGTAATTTCCAGTGCAGAAATACTGCCTTGTTTTACCAGTCAGTCATTGAATCACAGAATCACAGAATGTTAGGGGTTGAAAGGGACCTAGAAGATCATCTAGTCCAACCCCCCTGCCTGAGCAGGATCACCTAGACCAAGTCACCCAGGAATGCATCCAGGCAGGTCTTGAATGTCTCCAGAGATGGAGACTCCAAATCTTCCTGGGCAGCCTGTTCCAGAGCTCTGTCACCCTCACTGGGAAAAAAGAATTTTCTTTGTGTTTCCCCTAAACCTCTTGTGCTCCAACTTACTCCCATTGCCTCTTGTCCTGTCATTGGATGACAATGAGAAGAGTCTGGCTCCATCCTCTCTACACTCACCCTTAACATATTTCTAGACATTGATGAGGTCCTCCCTCAGTCTCCTCTTTTCCAGGCTAAAGAGCCCCAACTCTCTCAGCCTCTCTTGAGTATCTTGGTGGCCCTGTGCTGGACTCTCTCCAGTAGCTCTTTGTCCCTCTTGAACTGGGGGGCAGGTGGGGCCTCACCAATGCAGAGTAGAAGGGGAGAAGAACCTCCCTTGACCTGCTGGCCACACTCTTCTTAATCCATCCCAGGATGCCATTGGCCTACATTGGTCGTGAGGGCACACTGTTGGCTCATGGTCATCCCCCTCTCCACCAGGAACACCTGTTCCCTTTCCCCAGAGCTGCTCTCCAACAGATCAGCCTCCAGCCTGTACTGATACATGGGGTTGTTCCTCCCCAGAGGAAGGACTCTACACTTGATCTTGATTCATTTCATTAAATTTCTCCCTGCTCAGCTATCCAGCCTGTCCAGGACATGCTGGATGGCAGCACAGCCTGCTGCTGTGTCAGCCACTCCTCCCAGTTTGGTGTCATCAGCAAACTTGCTGAGGGTGCTCTCTACCCCCTCATCCTGGTCATTGATGAATATATTGAATATTATTGGACCCAGTACTGATCCTTGGGGGATGCCACTAGTCACAGGCCTCCAGCTTTGACTAGTGGCGTCAAAAAACCCCAACTTCTATAGGTAAACTAGCAGGTGGTTAAGCCCAGATTTTAAACTCTAACCCTCTCAACTGGCATTGCCAGCTGGGCTGTTTTTTTGTGTGTTTGGCTGTTTTTTTGGGTTTTTTTTTAAAAAAAACAGTAGAAAATTTTACCAGCCTAGTCGAGGATTCACATTACTTGAAGCTCAGCAAGGCATATTCTTGGCAGTATCTGGGGGTGGTGACACTTTCCTACCCTCAAGCTAGAGGCAGAAGAAAGACCTTTGGGAGGGTTAGTAAGGAATAGGCAGGCTGATAGCCTGAGGAGAAGCTCAAGGAAGGAGTAACAGGAAGAATTAATTCCTCCCAGCTATTTCTTTCAGTATCTAAAAGCCAGTCCATTAACTGCTCTTAACTTTTGCCACAAAGGACACTTCCCTACCCAGCCACCTCTGGACTTTTTCAGTTGCTTTCAACTCGTATGCCGTTGTATCCTAGAAATCTCTCTGCCATCTCCTGCAGCATCCCTCTACCCACGAACCCATAAAAAAAAATGGGGTATGTATGTTGTGGGGACAAGCCCATGAGAGACAGAGGCGGGGACCAGGCAACAAAGGATAGCAGCCCTTTTCTGATGAGGGAATAAGAACAGGCTGAAACACTTGTTTCAAAGTGGATTTTATTCCAGGCATTAAACAGATTCTGGCACATGCTTTCTTCAAGAAAAGGAAAAACAAATCTGGGCTCCACATAAATTACATCTGACAAAGTGCAACTTACAAGTCAAATGGGGAAAATAAACCTTCTGAAATTGATTTCTGTACAACAGGAATTTCAGCTCCTCTTAAATAAACCCTCATTGGTTCACAGCACACAAAATTACATTTGATGATCTGATACAATAAAAGGTATTACCAATGCAAATGCTCTGTCTTGGCAGTCTAAGGGGGTGTTCAAACAGGAAAACAAGAGTGAGCAGCTGCTTGTTCTGACTGTAAAAGAAACAAATCACTGGGCCAAATTTGAGGGCTCAGTCAGTTTTGCTTTTATAAACCCTACTGGATTCCTCTTCCAAAACATGGCATTGTGTGGACCTTGAGGAAAAAAAATTGTTCCTCCTTCCTTTCAGTGCAAGGGAAATGGAAACTACTTTAAGTTTGGACAAGACTTTGCTTATTCTGAGGAAAAGTTTAGTTTACGCACAGTTGAAAGCAGCCTTTTGTAATGCATCTCTTCAGCAATTGCTAAAAACCATTGGAAACCCATGGCTTCCAGAAGATGATGAGTGGGGAGGTTTGCACTGGGCCTACAGGAATGTCCTGTGAGCAATGCATTAGCTGGCAGCAGAGTAAGCCATGGGGAGGTGACTTCAGAAGAACATACCCAAACACAGGTTGAGTTAAAGCTCTGGTAGCCCCTTAAGTCCAGGGGTAATTTAAGTTATTGACATCTAGCATAAGCCCACCTTTCCCCTTTTCTCCCCCAGGCTGGGACACCTGAAGAAGGGGAGTGTCTAATCTTCAGGTGCCCCAGCTCACAGTCTCAAAGATGACAATTCATACTCTGATAGGTGGTGAGAAGTAGGAAGAGGCACAAATCACCACAGCTAGTCCAGGTGACTCTGCTCCGGGAGTGATCACTGACCTCCAACACTGGAGCCAAACACAAAGTTAAGGGCAGTAGTCAGGGTGCTGGCAAGAGCTCTCTGAAGCAGGGCTGACCCAGAGCTTGGTGAATGTTTATAAGCAGAGCTTCTGTGGTCTGCAGCAGTTGGGAAAATTGTATGTAGAGAAGTTGGGTCCTAGTCCCAGTCCAGTCATGAAAAATGAACTGCAAGAAAGCGGCAGACACACAGTAGTAGCAAGGAGGCAGGAGACAGTACCTGGTGGAGCAGTGAACATGCTGTTAGCTGCAACAAGTAAGCTGCTGGAGAGTGAAATCGGGGAAGCTCAGATGGTCCACTTAGGATGCATTTTGATGAAAATACATAATCCTTTAGTAGTTCATTGTATACAGATCTTACATACAGTGACTGTTCAATGGCCCTTTGTCTGTCCTCAAATCAACTTTTTTCAAGCCAGGTATAAGAGAACTTGACTGTTCCAGTCTCTTATTGCCTAATAATGCTGTTTGGGAAGTAGCATCTCCTGCATATTCTTGTTTAGAAAGCAATTGCCAGTAAGATGGCATCCTTCCCACATAAAGGGTCTGTCTGCCCTGCCCTCATTCCATTCCTAGGCCATTTCCTTTCCTTCTTACTCTTTCTTGGCCTCAGTGGTTCAGGCCCAAAGCATCACTATATAGCGCAAGAGAAATCTCTGCAGTCAGTGCCCCCATTCTCACACAGAAGCTGCACCATGCACTAAACTTGGGACCAAAGTGAACTGTCTGCTAAGTTTTCACAGTGCAGGATGGTCACTCATCTAGTTAAACAGTGTCAAGACTGTGAGCTGATGTCAAATTGAAGGGTGAAACAGCAAAAGAGCTCCTGCCACATGACTAATTTTTTAAATAAAATGAGAACAAATTCTTCAGTTCTTACGCAAGCACTTTTGAGCACATGCAACAGATGAAGAACTGTATCTGCTCTTTTGTTGACTGTTGGGGCTAGTACCAAACTAGGAGAAAGAATCAAAAAGGGATACAAACATGATCAAAAGCAGCCAGCTGTTCAGAATCCAAATGAAAATCCTGTTTCTTCTGCACTACATCAGAAAGGATCCAGACATGCAATTGCTTACTGAAGGTGGCCCCAGCACCTGGTTTCCCTGGCAGGCAGGAGGACTGATTTACAAAACCTAGTTCCAAGAGGAAAGTTTAATAGATATAGTAGGAAAAGGTAAGGTTGTGGGGAGTTATTTGTTTTCTGTGAATAAGTACGCTTTTCCTGGCAGGTCTGAAAACCCACACTCAGCTACAGTTGACTGGTAACCGGGAGCAGGACTGGAATGCTAGCTAGAGATAGATACCAGCTGTCTTTGGTATTTCTGAAACAGAAAGGAGAGATCTCTCATAGCAGGCCTGTACATGGCAGCATTTGTGCAAGAGGCAGTTTCAGCTTCACCAACTAACCTCCCCAGGGTGCCCACCAGAAGGACATCTGGGCTTTGAAAGTGAAGCAGCCTCTTCACCTCCTCCTTCCCAAAGAGAGGGGGAAAAGCAACTAGATAGAGGGATTGGGTGGCTTGTCATGCCAGGCTATGTTCACAAGGGCCATGCAAAGCCATATAGACATCCAGAGGGCTCTGTTCCTGCACAGCTAGCAGCAGGAAGCCTTCAATGACCTAGGGACTGTCCCCTTCCTCTTCTTCCAGCAAGGAACTGGAAGGGCTCCTGCCACAGGCCTGAGCCAAGTGCAGCGGCACTGTCAGTGTGCACTGCCTGCTCAGCTCCGTGCATTGCCTGCAGCACAGTGTGTAGCGGGCAGCGTCTGGTAGTACCAGCAAGATCAGCCAGAGAATGGTCCTGGCCTTTCCAGCATCTGAAAGTGTCAGCACCTGTCTCTGACCAGGTTTGCAGGTGTGTGGTACCCTGAACCCAGGTCTAGGTGAACTGCCTGCAGGCTTGGATCACTCATGGACACGAAGCTGGCCTTTCACCACTAAAAAAAGAGACTGTCCCTTTTTCAGCTCTCCATCAGCATTGTGTCAACCTCAGCCCATTTGTCTGTAGGGCAGCTACTGTGGAGGAAGGAACAGGTCCACCACAAAATTGTTACAAACCTGCTCTGAGGGTCTCCTAGTCCCTTCCCAACCTTCCACTCATCATGGAGACTCTTCTTCTGGCCAGTTCTCACTGAGAGACATACATGCATAAATGATGCATGATGTTAAAGCAAAAAGCCAGGAAAGCCAAAGAGCTACCAATGTTTGTACAAGCATCATCTAAGCTGTTGGACTGAAGGTTATGGACCCTGGATGCAGAGAAAGGAATGGATGGGGAGAGGTGCAAAGCAGTTCTGTTCACTCCTGAGTATTAGGCTGGGTCTTCCTTCTTCTCTGGGTGAAGCTGTGCATGGACATCAGCTACAAAGGAGAACTTAAGAGATGGGAAGATTTCAACAACTCTCCTCATCCCTCCCTCACCCACAGCTTCTCCTCTGAAAAGCTCAAAAACATCAAGTGCTCAGCTGAAATGGTGGCTTGCTGATGGGCACAATGAAAACATTTAGGGTCAGATATAACAAAACCATTACTACCTTCCCAATCCCCCTCTGTTCCCAAAGTCTCATGCACAAAGAAACAAGGAGGTCTCTGTGCTACCATCATGTTGCTTGTAGCAGCTCCCACTGTTGGCCAGGTACACCTGCTTGGCAAGGATTGGTCACCACTTTCCCAGTCTGGTTTTCCAGGCAGAGACCACTGACAAAGTGTTGAATGAAACTTCCTTTCATCTTCCACTTCTGTGAGAAGACAGAGAAGAATACTGTTACTTTCACTTCACCACGGAACTGTGCCTCCAAGCTGAAGGAGAAAGGTTGAACATAAACCCCAGGTAAACCCCAAGAAGATGGAAAATCTGGTTATGGGCCACCAGTGCTCCAAACCACTGGTTTCCCATATTAACAATACCTGAAGTTTGAGTTTAGCTGAATTATAGGGCTACATATTCAGAAGCATCTAAGAAAGCAGACAACACAAAAATCAGGCATTGGCATTTTCATTAGTATATTCACAGTTTTCCTGCCATTCTTCATTCTGCACCTCTAGGCATTCAGATACTTGACAAAACCTGAAACCTTCTATGGTTTCTTTCCAATCCATAGAGAGTAAAGCAATCCATTCACGGAAAGCAAAAATCACACTTCTTGCTGCTTGGCTAGATCATAGCTATCTCTCTTCCATGTCCCTCATCAATTTTCTCATCAGATTCAAGACTTCTATCAGCACTACATGAAAAGCTCTTAATAGCTCTGCATCCTTCTCAGCCGACTCTTCTTCGTAATCTCATCTGCCCTGCCAACATTTCAGTTTGTAAGTGTCCCTTTGACAGCTTCTCAATACCTACCACTCTGTCTCCTGCATTGCTATCCTCTGGGTCTGCTCCACTCAAGAGCCTTTCTACAAGGTCCCATATGCAACCCTTCCACGATGGCCCACTTTTATTTTCCAAGAAATAAAACATATGACTTAACCTTGAATTTCAAATTCTGCTGGGAAAAGACTATACCTTCCATCCCTGCTGGAAATAATTGGGACCACTGTGGCTGATACTGATGAAGAGAAAAAAACCAGTCAAAATTAGTCTGTGGACTTGAGATCTCCCAGGTGGGGCTGTGCCATTTCCCTCCTGTGCAGCACAGCTAAGATCAGCAGGTTGTTGGATATAATGCTCTAGGCTCCATTGATTTTCCCATCAACCTTTTCAGTCACACAGACAGACCCTAAATCTAACTGGGTCAAACTGCTCATTTTAGGAAAGTTATGAGAACGTTTTGGTTAATCCACAAGACTGATGAAGAAAAAGAAACAGCTTGACAACACTGATGGCCCTCAAGGCTGTTGCAGACATGATATGCAAAGGGAATTTTAAAAATCCTGCAACATTCAGACAATGTCAAAACCTACTGACATTTTAATTCTTGGTAAAACAGCAGACAAATTGCCACATGCTGTGTGGTTTAAAACATTCAGTTATGTTCACATAATGCTGGCAGCATTCCTCCAACTCTGTGTGCTGGTTATGTTTCTAGGAGGGTAGGGTAGTTACAAAGCCCAGAATTATCTGTTACTCCTGTATCACATATTCCTTCAAGACTAAATACCAGAGAGGCAGGATCACTTTGCTGGCACTGCTGGCTCTATCTGACAGGATACCACTAAAGGAGAGCTGTTTGTGCAGCAGGAAGAAGATGGTTTTAACAGGCAAAGAGGAATGTAGTGATGATGGAGAGGAATATACAATGCAGTCTGTGCATTGTGATGCCCTCACCAGCCACTCCAACCCACACAGGTCTCAGAGCTGTCTGGCTTTCACCTGGTAAAGTCTCCCTCCAAAGAGCTGAGAAAGAGTTAATACCATAAAACAGCAACTGTAGTGAAGCAGTAGAAAGCCAGAGTTGGTCTCCCCTGGAAAGCAGCACACTGTGCCAGGCTGGTGTGACCTCTGCACAACAACCTCCCCACCACTGTTTCCCAGGGTCACAGACACCTCAGCGAAGAGCCTCTTGACCTTCTGTGGTCAGAGGACACGTATTGTCTAAAGGGAAACTCTTCCCTGCCTTCTTCCTCTGCCTCCTACTTTGCCTTCCCCTGTGCATGTGCTAGAGGGTACTGCTAGCCACCCTTCCCCCACAACCCACAGCTCACCAGAAGACCCTGCAGCAAAGGAGTATGCTGTTAGGAGATTTGAGATGGAGGACTAGGGCAATTAACAAGAGACACTGGTTTTCTTCTCCTCCCTAGCTGTTCAGGAGAAAACTAGCACTACAGGGAGGCACGCTCACATTATTCCTACCTATCAGAGACCTACTGCTGTGTCATCTCTCCATGCTGAGCAGGTACCCACTGTGAAGTCTGTAGGGAAAGTCTACAGCAACAGACACAGCAGGACACTTGCGAGCAACTCACCATAGCACATTTTCTGCTGCGAACAAACTACAACAAATCAATCAGCTTCTCAGTGAATCACACTACTGGAAAGCCCAGCGCTTCAAAGAAAATGGGACTAGGATGAGGAAGGGGGAGGAGGAACTCTGAGAAGGTGGCAGAGAGTTGACTGTAAGGCTCATCCAGGCTGCAGGGAGGAGCCATGTATGGAGCTATTATAAAGCACACTGACAAGAAAAGTCAAAGTAGGGCTCCTCACCTCACATGGAAGTGATATTTTTGGAAAAATGGATTCTACCCTTTCTGGTCAGAAACTGTGTTTTGCTGCCCTTGGTATAAGTACCTTAAAGCAGGGTCCAGCTTTCTTCACAGACCAGGAGGGAAGCATGGACAGTTAACTTTTAAATGACAGTGATGATGCCCATCTTTAGGAAAAACAAACAGACCAGACACCTCCTGCATACGAAGCCAAATATTACAGGGAATCCTCTCTGGTCCCATACCCAGACATTATGACTGGCCTGCACTTGGAAGGAAAGTTTTT
Source organism: Ceyx melanurus (assembly GCA_024611195.1). Taxonomy (NCBI): domain Eukaryota; kingdom Metazoa; phylum Chordata; class Aves; order Coraciiformes; family Alcedinidae; genus Ceyx; species Ceyx melanurus. The sequence continues at coordinate 68,085 of JANHGL010002679.1, read as the reverse complement.
TGGAAGATATAAGCATTGCACAGTCTGAAAAAAATTGGCTTGAAAATCCTCCTTGGTCTACCTTTCTTGTGCAGATGGAGATAATATAGATTTCTAGTCAGAAGAGGATTAGAAGGGAGACATTAAAAAATAAACCATATTTTTCTTTGACACTTAATCCTCTTCCGCAATGTCAACCAAAAATCTTCCCAGCTTTTTGAAAAGCTGTCTCTCTGTCTTTATCATCTATCGTTACAAAGTACTTTGAGGTGGCTGGATAGAAGCATTCTACATGCAATTACTAAAAGAATAGTCAGAAATAGCCTGTCCTACCAATATACACAAGACCTGAAGGTGTATACACTTGTATTTTTCAGGATAACTAAAAATTTCCTTTTAAGCCCCAACAAACCAATCAGTCCAGGGATTCTTTCAGGATCCTAACAGCTTCTGTGGTGACCAGCTTCAGGGCAGGTAAGTTTGCACTGGGGAAGGGATCTGTGGCAAAAAAGGCCAACAAAAAAACTATTATGAGGGTTTTTTTGAACCTGGGTGAAGCCCTTTGCCCGTGTTGGGACTGTCATCAGGTGGGCAGGGTGCTGAGAGAGCCTGGGTGGAGCTGGCACCCCTGCCATAAAATTAAACCATCTACAGAGGGGCACCACCCGCTGCTGATCAGTCCCCTGGGATATAAGAAGCCTCAGGGTGGGCACCCACAGAGGCACTCACAACCCCTGGTTGTTCACCTGTGACTCTGTGGGGGCTTTAGCTGCCTGCAGCACATATGGCAGGGCACTGAGCCTCTGCCAGTATACAAGGTAGGCTCAAACCCTTTAAGTGATCAGTAAGACTCATCTCAACTGCCCCTTAAGTTGCCATATGTCACTTGCTTTAGAGGTACAGCCATGGCTGCTACCAGACTGAAGGCTGCTGCTAGAAAAGCTGTGGGCACCCAGACAGAGGCCCCACGCAAACATGTCAGCATTCAGGTCTCTCTGGCTGCAAAGACTGCCAGAGCCTGGCACTGGCAATGGCGGGTAGTGGAGATGAAACCTGTGTCAGATGTGACCAGGTGAATAATCTGCTCAGTCAGGTAGCTGATCTGCTAGGACAAGTGACTGAGCTAAAGGATGAAGTTAAGAGGCTGAGGAGTATCAGGGAGTGTGAGAGGGAGATTGGCAGGTGCTGGACCCACTCCCTGAGCAAAAGGAAAACAGGTTGAGGCCCCACATAAAGCAGAGGATCCCCTTCCCTCTTGTCACCAGAGAGTAGGAGGGGACCTTGGAGAAGGGGGAGAATGGAAACAGGTCCCTGCTCGGGGAAGCAGGCAAACCCACTCCCGGCCTCCCCCACCTCCCCAGTTATGCTTGCAGAACAGGTATGAGGCCCTGCAGGAGGAACTGGCTGCAGGAGAGGAGGATGCTTCATCCAGGCTAGAAATGCCAGAAAGATCAAGACGCCAGAGACCCACCATCACAACTGGCTCCAAAAGGAAAAGCAAATGGGTCACTGCTGTGAGTAGCTCTCTGCTGAGGGGGGCTGAGGGGTCAATATGCCATCCTGACCCACTTCAAAGGGAAGTCTGCTGCCACCCTGGGGCATGGGTTAGGGACGTGTTGGACAAACTTCCTGCCATAATAAAGCCCTCTGATTATTACCCCCTTTTAGTATTTCAGGTGGGTAGTGATGAAATGAGTAGAAAGAGCCCAGAATCACTTAAAAATATTTTAGAGCCTTGGGTCAGATGCTAAAGGGATCAGGAACACAAGTTGTGTTCTCCTCTATCCCTTCAGTGGCAACTGTGAATGAGGAAATCAACAGGAAAAGACAAAAGGTGAACTCATGGATCTGGGACTGGTGTTACTGGCAGGGTTTTGGGTTTTTTGATCATGGGCTGCTATATGAGACACCTGGCCTGCTGGTGGCAGGAGGGATGAACTTATCTCAGAGGGGGAAAAGGACTTTGGGACAGGAGTTGGCAGGGCTCATTGACAGGGCTTTAAACTAGAAATGAAGGGGGAAGGGGAGATAACTGTGCCTATTGGCCTTTTAGATAATCAGAGGGTCTATAATAATAGTCAATAATCCATATGTTATCACGGGATTATGTTCTGGTGGCAATTACAGAGACATGGTGGAACAGCTCACATGACTGGAATGTGATCATGGAGGGCTATGTCCTTTTCAGGAAGGATAGATCATCAAGGTGAGGTGGTGGATTTGCTCTTTATGTGAAGGAGCAACTGGAATGTCTTCAGTTCTGTCCAGGGGTGGATGAGGGACGAGTTGAGAGCTTGTGGGTGTGAATTAAGGCTGGCATGGGTGATACAGTTGTGTCTATTACAGGCCACCTGATCAGGAAGTTGCTGAGGCTTTCTACAGGCAGCTAACAGCAGCCTTGCAGTCACAGACCCTGGTTCTCATGGGGGATTTTAACTATCCAGACATTTGCTGGAAGGGCTGTTCAGCCAGCCAGCCACAGTCCACAAGGTTCCTTCAGTGCACTGATGCAAATGGTGGAGGAGACAACCAGGAGGGCAGCAGTGCTGGAACAAGGAGGGTCTGGTTGAAGCAGTGAAGGCTGAAGGCAGCCTTGGCCTTAGCGATCACAAGGTGGTGGAGTTCAAGATCTTGTCTGGCAGGAACAGGATATCAAGCAGGGCTACAACCCTGGATTTCAGGAGAGCCAACTTTGGCCTTTTCAAGCAATTGCTGGGTGAAATCTCATGGAACAGGGTACTAGAGGGCAGAGGGACCCAGAAGAGTTGGTTAACATTTAAGGACCTCTTCTTCCAAGCTCAAAATCAGTGCATCCCAGCAAGTGGGACATCGAGAAAGGGAGCCAGGACACCTGCATGGTTAAGGAACTGCTAAGCAAACTTAAGTGGAAGAAGAGAGTCCACAGATCATGGAAAGAGGGGCTGGCCACCTGGGAGGAATATAGGACTGTTGTCAGAAGATGTAGGGAGGTAACTATGAAGGTTAAGGCCTCACTGGAACTCAACCTGGCAAGGGAGGTCAAGGATAACAAAAAGGGCTTCTTCAAATCTATTGCAGGAAAAGCTAAGGTTAGAGGCAATGTAGGCCCTCTGCTGAATGAGGTGTGTGCCCTGGTGACAGAGGACACAAAGAAGGCAGTTACTAAATGCCTTCTTTGCCTCTGTCTATACTGCTGGAGACTGTCCTCAGGAGCCCCTGACACCTGAGGCACCAGAGGACAGCTTGAGAAAGGAGTCTTGCCTGGTTGATGAGGACCGAGTTAAAGAACAGTTGAGTAATCTGGACACCTATACATCCATGGGTCCTGATGGCATCCACCCACAGGTGCCGAGGAAGCTGGCACAGGTTATTGCCAGATCACTCTCCATTATCTTCAGTAAGTCATGGCAGACAGGAAAGGTGCCTGGGGACTGGAGGAGGGCAAACATCAGTCTTCAAAAGGGGTAAGAAAGAGGACCCAGGCAACTATAGACTGGTCAGCCTCGCCTCCATCCCCAGAAAGGTAATGGAGCAACTTATCCTCAGCACTATCCTTAGGTATATCAAGGACAAGGGGGTTGTTAGGAGCAGTCAAGATGGTTTTATCAAGGGGAGGTCATGTTTGAACAACCTGATAGCCTTTTATGAGGACATAACCAGGTGGATAGATGATGGCAGAGCAGTGGATGTGGTTTATCTTGATTTCAGTAAGGCGTTTGACACTGTCTCCCACAGCATCCTTCTGGCTAAACTGAGGCAGAGTGGTCTGGATGATCAGGTAGTGAGGTGGACTGGGAACTGTTTGAAGGAAATAAGCAAGAGAATTGTGGTCAATGGGTTGTAGTCTAGTTGGAGGCCTCTAACTAGTGGGGCCTCACAGGAGTCGGTGCTGGGACCAGTTCTGTTCAACATCTTCATCAATGACCTGGATGAGGGCACAGAGGCACTGTCAGCAAGTTTGCTGATGACACCAAACTGGGCGGAGTGGCTGACACACCACAAGGCTGTGATGCCATCCAGAGAGACTTGGACAGGCTGGAGGGTTGGTAAGGAAGAAAACAAATGAAATTCAGCAAGGGCAAATGTAGAGTCTTGCAACTGTGAAAGAACAACCCCAGGTATCAGCATAAGTTGGGGACTGACCTGTTGGAGGACAGCGAAGGGGAAAAAGATCTGGGGGTCCTAGTTGATGGGAGACTGACCATGAGCCAGCAATGTGCTCTTGTGGCCAAGAGGGCCAATGCCATTCTGGGGTGTATTAAAAGGGGTGTGGC